>AWUE01021898.1:0-17044 GCA_001974825.2 Corchorus olitorius
AATAAAAGTTAGTCCGCATCTCGCAAAAACCAATTTCTATTGTTTCTAATCAAGCATCCCCCTGGGAAGAATCATAGAGCAAGCATTAAGATCTATTTTTCCGCATGCATGATAAATCAATACCAAACTCATCTACATCTATTACCATCTCGGCCTATAGATTTCAGCAAGGTTTGATAATCCCATTGAACCTAGGACTCCTAGAATTAACAATTGTTACTTGGACCAACATTAGCTTGACTCAAGCCAACTTGAATCTAACTATAGCATTCATAAGTCTCAAGATAAGTTGCGCACCAAATCAATCAAAATATGAACACATAAGATGAAGCATAGGGATAAGAAACATATTCAAACAGAAAAATCAAATTATTAAGAACAAAAGTCTCACCATAGATTCATTGATCAAAAATACCTAAGGAAAAGAAGTATAAGAGTTTACCTAATCATGGATTGTTTCCAATCCGTCAGAGGTGGAAAACTTACAACGAAAATAAGAAGAGAAGAAGGAGGCAGCGGCCTCCTCTTCAAAACCGCCAAAAACCTAAGTGTTGTATCGCCTCTTGTTGTGTTGTATTGTCTAGGGTTTCTAGGATAAGAGGGTTTATATAGGGGCTGCCTAGGGTTTAATTTAGAGTTATAACTGACTTAAACTAACCCTAGGGACGTTCTGGGCTGTTCTTCATATCTTCAAGCTGACCCAAATAGATTATATGGGCTCAATTGATCAAAAACGCAAGTCAGGCCCAAAACAGATTCTGTCCGCAGACTTCAGGGGCATTTTCGTCCATGAAAACGTCAAATCTGGGCTTCGACCAAAACATGAAAGTTTTAGCTCTTGGAGTTATCTTTCCAACGCATCTTCATACGCCTCATTTGGAGCTCTGGATCAAAAGTTATGGCTGTTTTCCCAAACTGTCGCCAAATCTGGAAAGTATTGAAGTAACTTCAAGAGGAAGTGACATGGGAGTGTCGACGTTGGCTGCTGGGCGCGCGCGGGACAAGGACCCCGACTCCACCTGGGCGCCCACATGGTTGCCTTGAGCACCCATGTGGTTTGCTTGAGAACCCAGGTGGGCAGTGTCACGACTCCAGCTGGGTGCCCACATGGTTTATGTGAAGACCCATGTGTTTCGCCTGATCACCCAGATGGGCTGTGTCTTAGCTCATCACCTTGACATGTCTTCTTGCATTGAACTTGTCTTTGCTCCGTTGCCTTGAAAACACCAAGCAATCAACTTTATGACTTTGATAATCATAAAATTGACTCTTCAAGCTCTTCAATCACGGACATGATGGCTCCATTCTTCATCCAAAACTTCCTTGGAAAATATTTGTGTCATAAATCATCCAAAAAGGCTCTATAAAGGTACAAAATTGATGATTTTGCACTTTTCTTCTTGTCAACACCTATGAACACAATTATAACCAATATAAGGCATAATCAAGCATAAAACACTCAAAAAGCATATGAAAAATCTAATAAAAAGGTGTATGATTTTGGTCTGATCAACTTCCAATCAGACTTCTGTACACATTCTAATATGCTTTCTTTGATCCATCCTCTTTACTAAGTTTCTCACCAACTGACAATGGAATGGAGACGAGCTTTGAATATTCATTTTAAACTTCCTCAATAACTCTCTGCAATATTTTTGTTGACAAATAAAAATACCAGATTCAAACTGGAAAACTTCCATACCTAAGAAGTAGTTCATAAGGCCAAGATCAGTCATCTCAAATTGCTTCAACATCCCCCTTTTGAACTCTTCAATCAAATCATCATTGCTACCAGTCAAGAACAAGTCATCTACATGTACCAACACAATTAACAAATCAATGTCAGATTGTTTAACATACAAAGTTGGTTCACTTACACTTCTCTAGAAGCCATTCTTGGCAAAGTGCTCATCAAACCTTTCATACCAAGCTCTTGGCGCCTGCTTGAGGCCATACAATGCTTTCTTCAGCAAGAAACCTTTTCTTCTTTTCCTTTCACCTTAAATCCAGCAGGCTGCTCAACATAAATTTGCTCTTTCAATCTGCCATTGAGAAAAGTTGACTTCACATCCAACTGAAACACTTTCCACTGCTTTTGAGCTGTAAGTGCAAGCATGAATCTGATTGTATCATGCCTTGCCATTGGTGCAAATGTCTCAGAGTAATCAATTCCAAATTTCTAAGCATACCCTTTCACCACCAGCCTTGCTTTCAATCTGTTGACACTGCCATCAGGGTTAGTTTTAGTTTTAAAAACCCATTTAAGGCCAATTACCTTCTGATGTGCAGGTTTCTCAACCAACTCCCAAGTCTGATGCTTTTCAATCATGGCAAACTCCTCCTCCTCCATTGCTTTTCTCCAATCAGCAGATTTTAAAGCTTTAACATGATCTGCGGGTTCATGAATAACCAAGAAACAAGAATCATAAACCTCAGATATTTATAGGTTCATGATCTACAAACAATTCTTCATCACCATTGCTGCTGCTTTCTTCCGCTTGAGCCTGGTTTGCTTGCTTGCTTATTCTTCTTGCTTTTACACACCTTTGCTACATGGCCAAGTTGCTTACAAACTTTGCAAATGGCATCTGGTCTGTACCAGCAGTACTTTGGTTCATGATTGGTCTTTTTGCAATGAGGACATGGAGAAAACTCTTTTTTACTACCATCTCTGCTAGTTTCTGGCTTCTTTCCTTTGTCTCTCTTTGGTTCATAATCTTGTTTGGCCTTGCCTTTCACTTTAGAAACCACCATTGCTCCTTCTGACTTTATCAACTGTCTGTTGGCTCTTCTCTGTTCAACTGCATACATGGCATTCAACAGCTCCTTCAAAGTACACTCATCATCTTCTGAAATCATTTCCATGGTTGCAATGGTGTTCTCGTACTTTTCTGGCAAAAACTCATGATTTTATTAACCACCCTTGTTTCTCCAAAGTTGTTGTCACCCAGGAGTCTGATCTTATTCACCACTGTCATGATTCTGTCTGCATACTGCTTCACAGTTTCATCTTCAAGCATTCTGAAGTTTTCAAATTGTCTTCTCAGATTGATAAGCTGCTGCTTCCTGGTTTTTTTTGTTCCTTGGAACTCTTCTTTGAGCTGGTTCCAGGCTCCCCATGGAGTTGTGGAAGTCATAATTCTGGAGAAGATATCTTCAGAGAGAGAATTCTGCAGGATGGTGAGTGCCTTGAATTTGTTTGATACATCAATATGATACTGCTTCACATCTTCTTTTGACTCAAGGCCTAAGGGTGATGGTTCTCGACCAGCCTCAATCATATCCCATAAGCATAATGCCTGCAGATGAGTCTTCATTTTGATGCTCCATACATGGTAGTTTTCTCCTTTGAAGATTGGAGGTGAGGGTAGGTTTGAACTAGAGATTTCGATATGATAAGGTTTGATTTTTGGTATTTTTGATGTTTCTGATTTGTCTTTACTCTCCATTTTCCAGGTCCCTTACAAGATCTATTAAGCTCTTGATACCATTTGTTGGGTTCAAAAGATTAAAAGATTGAAAACAAGGGAAAAATTGAAACTGAAAATGAAGAACAAAGAACAGAAAATGGTTGAAATTCAAGCTTAATCTGGTAGCTTGATCTTCTTTCATTAATATTCAAATTGTTCAAAGATTATTACAAGTGGATTCAAACATAATGATGAGATTAAAAGATAAGATAAGCAATGGATTAAAATTGCAGACTTAATAATACAACTTAAAGTTAAAATGCTGAATTCTCATTGATTGAAATACAAGGCAAGCAGGTCTATGTAAGCCACTTGCATCTGCAGCTGCTTACTTAATCAGAGTCTTCAAGTCCACTTGCAAAGTAGGTAGATTCAAAGCTTTTCATTGGTTTAAAAGGGCTGCTAAACCTTCTGCTGGTGTGAACAAACTCAGCAACCATTTTGCAGCTTCAAAACAATAATAACTTATTTTACTAGAAAGTGAGCAAGTTGAACAACCATCTCTAACAAGAATCTTGAGAGCCACCGCAATGCCTTTGATATCGTTTACTTGGTAAGTCGGAAGTTATTAGGTTCCATGTATCCTTGTGTTATTTAGTGTTAAACATGGTTGTTATAGGAGCCTAAATGAGGTAGTTCCACTGATATGTATCACTGAACTGAATTGCTACATTATGTCTAGCCATGCTAAAATTTTCTAATGTCTAGCCGTGCTACTTTTGCAGAATGACGCACCCATGACAGGAGTGTTGAAGCTTGCAACTCAACTGTGCTCCAGTGTTGATTGATTGCCCATTGAAGATCTGAATGTGACTAATTTTCTGAAGAATAATGTATTTTATATCTATACATCGGAAATGGACTCGTTTACTCGTCAAGTCCATTATTTTCCTACAATGTGATTAGCCCATGCAATCAAAGCATTGTCCTTTATAGGATTTCCTATCAGAATAGTGTAAGAGATTCTTGCAGCTCTTAAACTTTTTTTTTCTTTTCTATTTTGGTTACACCTATGACGTTACTCAAATATGCAATTTACCAATTTTGAGCATAATATATTTACCTTATAAGAAAAGGGCTTTGTGAGTGCTGCATTCATAATATATATATTGTCAAATTTACTAACAATGTAGTAGTGGGTCCTTTTGTATGATCACTCTCATATGTTTATTATGTTGAGTTTCAAGGGTTAAAGAATATTCAAGTGAGATTTGGTGTGTAAAATTGTTAGATTGGCCACACCCTTAAAAAGGACGACATTTACAGATTCTTCTTACTCCAAATGCCCTTACTAGTCTAACAAGTATTTTCTCAAACTATATAGTACCAATCCCTAAGGACGGTGAGCATCAGATTTCAATACGTAATTATAATATTAATCGTGAGAAAAGAAATCACAATACACAAAATAAGAATTGATACTATAAATATTGAAAAGAAACAAGTCTCCAAAATACTTTTATTTAATGATAACGTGCCATTACCAACTCATCATATTTAAAAAAAGAAAAAACAAAATCAAACGTAATAAATAACTAGTTAATTTAGAATACTCCAAATTAAGAAAAAGAAAGCATGCATAATAAAAATTAAAGATAGATGGATGGCTAGACAGAAGCGCGACAAAGAGGACATTCACGGCCGCTTTGGATGAGGGCGTTGGCAATACAGTTTTGCTGAAACACATGATTGCATGAAAGCTGTTTGCCTTGTTCCATGTCGTCATGGCAAATTGAGCAAATATCATCACTTGGAACCGTTGGCAACTCCGAAACCATTGTCCTTATTCTGTCTGCTTCAGCTTCAGCATCTGGCGCCGACATTATCAGAGCATCCGCCATGTCAAACTCCTCCGCCTCGTTGTTGTTGTTGTTTTCTAATTAAAACCAACATAATTAATAAGCCATGCATGCAAAAGTAAAATTAATAAACCTATGTACTATTACTATATTAATAATTATTAAGTTGATGAAGGATTCGCCTCATCCACGAAGATTATATGCAGAGTATTGTTAGTCGAGTCCTATTATGAATTAAGCAATTAATTAGATCACTCTTATATATGTACCAAAAAGTAAACAAAAAAAAGAAAAGAAAAAAAGATTCAGCTCTTGCATGCACATGTATACACTGAATCAAATAAACGTTTGTTCAACAATACTTTATATGGTTATGCAATTTAGAGATTGAAAACAAGAAGACCAACACTACATCTACATCTAAACTAGGCATATATACCTTGCTGGTCAGACATTGTTATTAGTCGGCGGCAGCACTCAGTCGGCAATAATATTAAAACTGTGGAACGTCTCTAAACTATCTTTGTGTAAGTATGTATGTTAAAGAGGGGAGGGGTCGAAGCCTTTATATACTAAATCCATGGTCTAAGGTTCCTATAAATTCTAGGGTTTTTATTCATTCTTCAGAAACTTTAACCCTACTATACAAAATCTCCTAGTTTGTTAGTGAAAACTTACCTTGTCGCCGTCATTAGCTTCGAAGCATATTAATTTTATGGGGTTATTTATTGTTTACTTACTTTATTATTCTAAATACAAATTAATACAACTCTAAAAATAAATAAATAGCCATCGGGCATTTGACCTGGTGGTAGAGTGCTGGATTTTTAGTTCCAGAATATTTGGACCATGAGGTCTCGGGTTTCACTCTCACGGAATGTGAGTTTTATTTGTAATTTATTTATTTGTGTATTTAGTATGTTGGTAGTTATAGATGAAATTAGAGATGGCAAAATGGACGGGCTGAGCTAGCACGACCCATAAAATGAGTTGCCCATATATAAGTGGGCTGGGCCGTGCTAGCCCATTTTATAGTACGGGACGTGCCGTGCCAGCCCATATTATTTGAAAGTCAAGCCCAGCACCGCCTGTAACCCATGATGGATCATGTCGTGCCGACACAAGAGCCCATAATGATTTTTTTTTTCTTTTTTTAATTTTTAATTTTTACTTTATTTTATATAGTTAATATGTTAAAATCTATTAGAGAAAGGGAAAAAAAAACTTAACACAAACATATATGAAAATTAATTTCAACGGGCATTTGATTTGTAATGGATTTAGCATATATAAAATCTTAACAATCAGTAAATGCGTGGAGATTTGATGAAAATATGAAATTCAATTTCAATTTATTTACTTTTCTTATCATTTTAAAAAATTATTAAATTATTTTCCATTTATTGATATTATATTGTTGAAAATTAAATTAAAATTTAATAATCATATTAAGAAAATTAAAATTTAAAATTTCATCATGAAATTTGAGATTTGACAATCCTATTTGATTATGTACGTTTCAATTTATAAATATGGAAGCCAATGTATTAGCACATTCTCTAGCTATAAGATTGAGCAGAATCTTCGTGTGGTGTGGGACTATTCCTCCCGACGTTTGTAATCTCTAATTATTGATTAATGAAAGTGACTATTCTCAAAAAATAAATAAATAAACTAGTCAGTATACAACCTCCCTCATATATCTCAATTTTTTAGGCTGGAAAGTCAGATAAATATCCAAATTTTCAGAAGATGATCATGATAATAATAATAACTAGATATTATACCTGTGCATCGCGTCGAGATTTTTTGGTTTATGATTGGAGCGGAGTAATTTCAATTCTAAGTAAAATTTTATTTTACGTAATAGCAATTAAATTAAATGGAAGGAAATTTTGTTAGAATTCTAATGTCTATTCAAATAATTATCTACTCGATAAAAGAAATTGAGTTTTACTTTGATTATAATTCAATGTTCTAAATCTTATTTATATTTATCTTACTTTGATTATATACTAAATATTATTTGAAACATCCAATGAAATTACTAAAGGCTCCAAATCAGGATTGATGAGGATCCAGCATTTTGTCCTTTTTTGTATTTTCACACTTGGTAAATTATAGAAAAGTCCAAACTAGATTTTTATCTTTCCTTTACCTATTTGGTCATTTTGGTAATTGCAAGTCCTTTGGAAACATTTTGGGAAGTCATTAGTGTAGACGTATTTATTGTTGGGAGAATTCCTCTTTAATGTATTGAAAAGCTAAATAATCCATGATTGGTGATATAGAGAAAATTAATCCTTCATCTATACTAACTATTTTTTTAATTAAATAGAAATTTGCATTAACTATATAAAGAAGTGGAATTAATAGTTACTTAGTTCAAGTTCATTTAGAATGACTTAAGACATGCAATTATATTCTCCAATTGGCATAGACTTTAATTTTTGTGATACTAGATAAAAAATAGGTTAATCATTTAGGTATTGTATGTTTTTAAACAGTAGACATTATATAAGCAAGCTTTACAATTTAGATGATATAATATGTTTCAAGCAAATCCAGTTTTCCATTTATAGATTAATAGTTGCTATTTAGAAATATAATAAATTTTAGATCATGTTGTAACTTTGAAACATTTTTTCAACATCGAGCGATTGCATATAATAGAAGTAATTCTTAAACAATCCAAATTTGTTAACATTCGACGCGCCAGCGTGAACCGAACAACTTCTAAATATTATTTGGAATCCTAAATATATAATAATATATACGAGGTACCCCGCGCTTGTGCTATGGGGATTTTTTAATGTGGGTATACTTGTTTGTACATGTTATTTGTTTTGTAAGTGTATACTTGTTTTCACACATAGTAATGTAATATATATCATCATAATATATCCTTAAAAAATAAATCCTTTAAAAAATACATTCTTAAATATCCTAGAACAATGGAGGAACGCAAAAATGAAAGAAATCCATTTCCCAAAAGACCTTTTCGAGTTCAATTTTGCTTTACTGTTTTTTGTCGCTTTGGTTTTCTCGCTTGTGAGAAAAATAAAGGCCATTAAGTTAGTTTAGAATGTACATATTGTTCACACCATACCATATTTGGTCTCAATGAATTCAAAATTTTAGACTCAATAACCGATTATTCATCTTCACACTATCATGGAGTTAGATGTGTATAGATTTCAACAGAAAAAGAAGATGAGTACAGATTAAAAATAGTGCTTTAGCAAAGCAAAGCCTTCTATAACTCTTCTAATTAAAAAAAATGTAAAAATGATCATTTGTCATTGATAGTCATTAATCAATTGTCCTTGCAATTAATACGGTCCATTAAAACACACTAATGTGTGTGAACATAATTAATCATCCAAAAATAATCAACAAAACCGAAATTTACTTTTATAACCCAATAAACCCAACACAAACTAGAAAGAACATAAGGATTATTGAGTAATTAGCCAAGAGAGAAAAGACCAAAACAGGGCGAAAAGCTTGTTCCAGGTTAAAAGTTGAAAGAGGCTGTGAGTAATTTCACCAGGTTACAAAAATAATGGGTAGGATATATATATATATATATATATATATATATATATATATTGGTTTTCTCCCAACCGATCAACTTTGTACAAATATCAACAGCAGAAGAGTCAAATACTCAGCATACAGCAGTTTGGGGATAACTTTAATAGTAAGCTATAGATAATAATAATACTAATAATGATGATGATGATGATGATGATGATGATAACAAGCAGGGCAGTCTGCGCTTGCGCTGCAGACATCTTCTTATTTGGATTATTTTTTTGAGTTGTTTAAGTCTGTTAGTAAGAAGATATCGCATTGGTTGTGAGTTCATCAGTTAGGAGAAACCCATACATCGAAAGAAATAATTCGCATATATAAAGCAAAACACATGGTTGTCTTTCATTTTAAAAGTGCATTACCTAAATTCTACTTCCTCATCTCAAGGTAATTCATCAAAATAAAACTAATATTGTACTCCTTCATTTCTAGGCAATTCATCAAAATAAAACTAATATTAACTGTTGTTTGAAATGTATGATGATTATCTAAAAAAACATAGTGCGCGCCAAAGGGAATTTAAAAACAGATAATATGTTCATGGACCAAAAGCTTTAAGCGAGTCAGAATGGAACAACGTATTCAGGCCAGATTGGCCACAACATACCATCATCTAAATATAAACAAACTTATAAAGAGATATAATTATGTATAATAGAGTTTACTTTTTCAAAATACATAATCAATTCTCACTTCATAATATTTCCAGAATAAACTATTAATGATTTGTTCAATCAACTTGTCTCTCATTGTTTCATTTGATCTGCTAGTCAAATGTGTCTAGCTTCTGCCTATGATGGCTTTGACCATTAGATTGTGATCTTCTGCGCGATTGCCTCTACAGTTGCATGCACCTTAATTCTTGGTTCTCAACTTTAGATTCCTTCTTAAACAGAAGCAAGCTAGAAAATATTGAATACATAACATTTTACATTAGTCTATCAATAATAATATGTCAATTGAATATGAACAATGATCTTAAAGATAATTAGTTAGGGACATGTGTTTTAATTAACTTACATAATTTTGTACATCAGCCTTCATAGACCGACATTGTGTTGTATAGCGAACTCTTGCTTCTTCAAGGTTGGCATAAACTTGAACAACATGCTTGTAAACGTTCTGCATTGCTGTTCATGTAGTATACAAAAATAATAGGTACCATTATATGTTCAAAGTACTCGTGTTGTCAAATGTGTGTGTATATATATATATATATATATATATATATTAGATTTAAATCTAGGAAAAGTAAAATTTAACACTTGAAAGGTAACATAATACAAATTTGAAGTTTTATTGAAAACAACAAATTAGTCTGACCCCATTTTCAACTTGAATGAATATATTATTGTTATCAATTATTACCTTACATAAAAGCATATCTTCCTAAGTCTTTTTCTTTTTTTCCTATTTCCTCTCAATCTTCATGTTGTTGTCTTCAATTCCTTTTCCCTTTTCTGCTACTCCTTTTCCCCTGCATTGTTTAATTTTAATTTACATTAGTTTTGACATTTTTTTATTGTATTTGGCTAATTAGCAGACATGTATAGAAGTTGGTCAAGAAGTTTACCTTTTTTGGATTTTCTCATGTGTTTATTTTGGAAAGAGTTCAATTATCACTCCTTCAATGGGGAGCATAGGTGGTCTCCAATGGAATTCAGTTATATCAACCCCTCGGAAAACCGGTGCTTTGCTTTGCAAGATATGCAAAAATTCCTCAATTGTAAAATTACTCATTTACAAATCAAAAAATAAAGATCAAATTAACATATCTTATCATTTTTCATAAAAATAGATGAACTAAATTCAACATTGCATCCTAACCTGCATAAAATCTTCTTCATAATCACTATCTTTAAAATTAACAAGTGGATCAGCCCTTGTTAGCGCGTCGGGCGTTCAGAATTCTATTAACATTGAGCATATGTGCCTAAAGTTAGCAATAAATAGTAAATATTAGTTTGTACATGGACATGTGCAATAGCTTCAATTATTGTTTGCTCCTCTAAAGTGTGTAGCACTTAAACAAAAAATAAGTTTATTTTCTTCTTCATATGGACATGAAATGATTGAAGAGAGGTTACAATTCTAGATAATTAAGGGGGATAGGATTTATTACAACATTTATGTGAAAGGAAAGGATAATTACAAAAAAGGGCTCAAGGGCAAGAACTGGCTAGAAACTAACCTAGGGTCTTCTTAGTAAATTGGCAAGTGAGAAAAGACAGAAAAGGACAAAGAAAGTTCAAATGGAGCCTCCTCATCGATCCTCAAAAGGGGCCTTTGGTAAATTCCCTGGGTCTTTCAAATAATATTTAGTTAGTATTAGTATATATATATTTGCATCTACTCCACAAAACTTGATCGTTGCTCGATCATATCTTGTACCGCACCCCACCACCAAAAATAACAATAATAATCCCAAACTTTCGACATTTCCTCCAAATATAACCTTAATTGTTGTTAGAAAACTTACCTTGCTACCGAATTCGTTGTGTCAAATCCCCTTGCAAAAGAGTCCATCACAACCATATTCTTACAGACAAAATCTTCACTTTTTTTTGATTCTTTAGCTTTATATATATATATATATATATATAACATTAAAAAAACTCAAAGATCAAATATTAGAAGCAAGCAAAATTAATTAGTGCAATTAGTAACCGCTAATTTTGGAAAAATGAAAAGACATTAATTGATTATATTCATAAATTTATATTTAAATAAGACAACCCTTGAAATTCTCTTAAATAAAAAAGCTGGTCATATATCTTTAAACTGAAAGTTAATGAACCCTAAACAAAGAAACCTTTCATATTTCATCTAAATCTATTTTAATTTAATCAAATATCACCTTTAAAATATAATTAAACTTTAAATGAAAATAAAAACTATTCATATACTTACAAAAATTACATCAAAATATAACTAAAAAATAACATTAAAACTGAAGTATGATTCCTAAAAAAACAATTTGAAGAATGCTTCAATTTCAGAGTAAAAAATCGAAGGAGGTATGCAAATTTTACAAACCTGTGCAAAGAACGGTAGAAGCAACAATGGAGGAAGGCAAAAATGAAATGGGATCCGTAAAGACCTACTCGAGTTTAATTTTGCTTCACTATTTTTTGTGACTTCGATTTTCTCGTTTGTGAGAAAAAAAATAGGCGATTAACCTTGCTAGAAACCATTTTTAAAAAAAAAAAACTTATTATAGCAGGTAAATTAATATACATCAAAGGAATCTAAAAAACATTTAAAAATCAATTGGTATGATATAGTAAAGATTCATCTATTAACAATAACTTACTTTAGTAATTCGTGTAGGCCTCACTTGACTCCCACAACTCCCAACCGAAGGGAAAAGCAAAAGCATTAGTTCATGTAAAAAGAATCAGTTCATGTAAAAAGAATTGATATAAACAATAAGTGAAATCTCAAATGTCACGCCCCGACCCGAAAGTCGAGCACGGACAAACGCCGTGTCACCTCGAAACATGTGCTGGCCGGTCATGCATTCCAAAGCAACACGAAGCGTCAATATCAGGTCAAAAATTAAGACAACAAGAATTAAGTATAAATTTTAAACACTGAAACTTTCAAACATGAATTAAGTAAATGCGGATTCGCCAAAATCAAACACAATATTAAAAACGCTTAAGCATTTAAAATCAAAATCGTAAACCAATAGAGAAAACAACAGTAGAGATGCAATTCAAAAACAAGGAGCGGAAGATAACAAGGAACAAGGCACGATGTTGACAATGAAAAGAGACAATGCCAGTGGGACCCGTCATGTAGTGAGAAGTACCTCTAAGAGCAGTGAATATAGCCTACGCCACCGACTCGACCGCCAAAAGAAACGCAGAGTCCTAACTACCCTAAAAACACAACAAGTAAACGAGGGGTGAGTACACGAATGTACCTCGTGAGTGAGCCACCCTTAAAAGAGAACCAGAAGAGGGGGGGGTGCACTCACAACCAAAACAGTTCATAAAAAAAACAATTTTAATAAAACCGATCAGTGATACGAAACCATGTATATAAATCCAATTCTCAATTTAAAAACAGGGGCTGCCATCAAAACATATCTAAAGTGACCTTGACCCGAGTCAACCTCCGGAACCATCAGGGGCATTTTTATTATTATCATCCTCATCAAATAATCAGAAAAAATGTCATTTTTCTTACTTTCCCAACAACAAGCCTGTTCCCCTGACGTTGGCCTGGGTCCGGCACTGTGTGGTGTGCCGGGCCTGGAGCGACGAACCATGTGGATCCAAACTCAACTCATGGTTTGCCAATTAAGTCAAATTACTAGCTAGTAAACCACCAAATCAGCCACACGTGCTCCCTGGACTGCGTCCAATCCACGAGTCCCCGTATGCTTACCAATAATTCAAAACCATTTTCAAAGATCGCTCATGCACCCAAAACAATTTATTTAAAACCATTTATAAAACAATTTAATAAAACAGTAATGAAATAGTTCCTCAACGGGTTCTCCGTTGAGGACAACCCACTCACAGTTCAGGGGACTCGTACACCCCCACGTAGTCCAAATCTCGAACTGGGCCATCATCTCGATCAGCACCGCACTCGTCTGATCATAACATATCCAAAAACATATTAAAAACCATAATAACAAACCAAAAATATTAAAACAGTCAAATAAGATACAAAACAAGTCACGAGAGGCACATAGCCAGACCCACAATCTATTACCAAGGAGTTCAATGAGTCTATTTATGTTTTTACAGGGTTATAATACGAGTTTCAGATTAACTATACACTTTATAGATTTTATATGATCAATTCTGGTCTTTAGTGGCAAAATTATAATTTTACCCATTCGAGGGTAAAATGGTCATTTGCATATTTTCTAGGCACCACAACATACATACGAATTTATTAAGGTTGGTGACATAGGTTGAATTATCTCATTTCCCATTCTCAGGGGTAATCTTGTAAATTTGATGACTAAGGGCATAACAGTAATTTCATCGACCAAGGATAACATGGTAATCACCCAAAAGGGTCATTACAGTGGGTTTCCAATCCTGAACGTATGTTCGTAAAAACTTAATTACATATACTGAGCTCTCAGGAGTATAATAGTAAATTTGCCATCAAGGGTATTTCGGTAATTTCTCTCATAAAGTATAATGACACTACTTACATGTTATAATTGAAGGTTCTACTCGGTTGAATTCAAATTTGCGACTCAACAGAATAAATTAGCGACATAAAAGTTTTAGACAAACTCTATATTACAACAAAAACCTAGCGTGGCAACGCTTCGCAAAAATAGTCACATCTTACTCGATCTTTTACCAAACCATATGAAACCATAACCACTTGGAAGCCAATTCATTAAACTAAAATTTATTCCAATGAACCATCCTCAAATTCTGCCCAAAACATAATCAAATTTCAGGTTAATTCCAAACTATTTCAAAACTGTCCTATTTTAAGGGCAAAACTGTGCAGTTATAGAAACGATCATAATTCGTCTCCTTAGACTTAAAATCTCAACTCCATTTCTTCTACAAAGTTGTAGAGGACTCCAAACCCTACAATTTGGGCATAAGAATGACTTAAATTGGATTTACTAAAGTAGAGTTATGCCCCTCGAAATTCACTGCTAGAGTGAACTAATACTACTCTGTTCTGCCATTTACAGATTTGAATCATAAACTTTGCAAGGTCATAACTTTCAATCTACAAATCCAATTGATGAATATAATATTATGTTGGAAAGCTTACAGTGTCTAGTTTATTTGATTCAACTGCACCGAAACCTATTTCTATCCCCAACCTAATGAAAAATCAAATTGAACCAAATCTATACAAAACTTGCAATCCAAAGCGACAGAAATTTCAGTGTTGAATAACTTGAAAATGGTAGGGAATTAGAAGAAGGCTATTTCTGGGAAAATTGTAAAGAACACCACAATGTATAAGTGTTCAAAATTTGGGACCAAACGGAGATCATTTACCCAATCAAAACATGGAAAAACAGAAGCATGCATAATGTCCTTGTGTGCAGAAAGTCTAGTCCTAGTTCAAATTCAACCCTAATCATCATCTTAAGCACCCACAAGCTCAATTCAACTTACCATGTCAGTCTACAGAGTCTCTAAGCATCAACCATACAATTTCCAAGCTCATAGACAAGTAAATCCGGACCTAAGGCATGAAAATTTCATCATTAGTGCTAAAACTCCATCAATCAACAAAAATTGAAGTGAGATCACTACACCAAATATTGGTTTAGGCAACACTTTCTTGTAACCACTTTACAACTGCTGTTAGAAGTTGCAATGGAAGCAATTGTGCAGCACTTTAAGAATTGTTTGTATATCTGTTAGCAATAAGCAATAAGCAACGCGCAACACTTAAATATTTTTGGAAGTATGATCTCATCTATGTGCTGTCGTAGATAATATGTGCTATATAGGATTATTGAGCCTTTATAACCATCGGGCCCAAAGTAAAAAAAAGCCTTTGTCGAATGTCGAATATAGTTAGTCTCTTGTAAATCTTTCCAACTCCCTAAACAAAAAAGACTCTCATCACTGTAAATTTCATTCTAAGAATTTCATTCTCCCTCTCCCAATCGTATTTTCTATCGTTTCTCTCTCCCTCTCTCCCTCTCTCCAAACAGCTTTCTCATCGTTTCTCTCGCTCCAAACAACTTTTACCCAATCAGCGCATCGTAAAGAGATTTGATTAAACTTCGCAATTTCTTCACTTCTTAATTCGATATTTTTCACTGATTACTTCGCTCTCAATTCGAATCCTTGCCAAACCCTAACCTCTCAATCACTTGATCACCGTTACTCTTTTGACAGAGATTTTGATGGCGATAATTCTTCTGGCGGATACTGGAGTTTATAATAGGTTTGAAATTTATAAAATTTGATTTTGATTAGGCTGCTCTTAAGGCCCTTGAATCTGATCATTCCATATAATCTATTTTTATTATTTGTTTCAGATTAGGATTTAACATTAGAGTTGTTTTTCTAACTTGATTTTGTGATTATTGGCTAATGGCTGCCTATTGGTGAATACGATATCAAGTGAATGGTAGAAGCAAATCGAGGAAGGCAACCGACGATCCAAACAAGCCAAAGAGGCGTGTAGTTCCTTCTTCATTTCCATGTAATTATTCATGAATCTCTTCCTTTTATAATATATATATATATATATATATAAATGATTTCTTTCTGGTCAGGTTATATGTGTTGTGCAGAAAAAGGATGATGATAATCAAGCAAGAAGAAGTAAAAGATGGAGATGAGGAAATGAAGTAGGTCATTAGATTAGATTTTGCCTGCGTAATTTATAAACTGAATGTGAGACTGATGGTACCATACCGGTTCCAGAAAGGGGGAGAAACATATAATTGATGGATTTGCTAGGAGATACATATGAGATTGAGAAATATGTTTCAGATAGTTTGATTTGCACTTTTCTGCTCTATTTTGGCCTTTTGGCCTCTGCGAACTCATTATTTGGAGGAATTTGATACTATTACTAGCAGAATGGAAAGTTTACCCTGTAATAGTCACCAGCTTACTAATAATTAATTGAATGCAAAGCCCTTCATTTATCCATATTGTTCAAGATTAGATGCAAGGCATATTAGCTGTTTTTGTGCTTAAAAATAAAGAAAAATGTTGCTTTCTTGAGTTCATATTCTCTTTGTTTAAGTTAATTGATTAGTTGGCTCGCTCAAGTGGCTCCAATATATATATTGGTGTCGGTTCAATTTATACCCTTTGTTTTGATCTTTGCTTGTTATATATCATTTGAGATAATAATTTCTTAATTAAAGGAAATCTGCATATATAGGATTTATATTTTTGAAAGTGTTGACTAATATTTAATGGATATGCATCTCTGGATCAGAATTCAGGACGCATTCACTCTGAAATGAATATCAGGATTCAGGATCTGCAATTGCACAAGAATGAAGGTTATTCTAACGTAAGAGATCAGGTAAGAAACAGGCTGCATACATGCCTGATTTGGATTATTGGATTCTGTTATGTGTGCTTGTATATGAATTTCCATTTTTGCTTCAAATTCTGAGCATACCTATTTTAGCTTATGAAGAGCATTTGGACATTTACCATTATCCCCCAGTCCCACATTTATAATGATTCTCCC
>AWUE01021899.1:0-16877 GCA_001974825.2 Corchorus olitorius
ATATTACTTTTGTGAAACTTTGTAATAGTTTTAATTATTGAGAATGCTTTTAATGAACCTCATGGAACTTTGTAACAGTGCCAAACATTGTGTTTTAATGATTGAAATGAACTATTACTCTTATGTTACTTGTTTACTCGGGATAAAATGGGTTCATGAGTATTGGATGGCTTGTTGAAATGTAATCTAATTGAGATTTTAGAGAAATTTATAATTATTACATCAAAATAGTTTTTTTTTAATCATCATTACCTTTTAGAAGCATTTTAAGATTGATGTTAATGGATAAATTGTGTTTCTATAAATGACTTTTAGAATCACTTTAAAAATGTTTTATTATATATGTTCTAAGAACATTTCTTAAATGTTTTAAGAAGTTATATGTGCTTCTATAAATGACCTTTAGAAGCACTTAAAATATGTTGTATATCATATAATTTGACAACACTTTGAAAAATGTTTTAAAAGGGTGTATAAGCGTAGCTATACATCATAATTAACAACATTTTTCAAAGTGATGCTACATACATATATAAGTGTTTTTATAGAGAAAAGGCGACAGGGGCAGATAAAACACTTGCAAAAGTGCTGCCTTTGCTCTTTAAAAACACTTGTTGTATATTTTACAACAGAATGCAAGTGTTGTTAAAGGCCTTAATTGGTGTAGTGGATTCCTTGAAATTTTGAATAGCTTAACCTTTGAGGAGATGAGATCCATGAATTACAACCCCTATTCAAGTAGAACTTTAGCTCCAACTTCAAACCTAAAGGAGGCTTGAGGATGAGAAGGAAGACAAGCCTTTTCATGTGACATGCAATGAAATTTGAGTGAGGCAACTTAGAGAGAGAGAGCTTCAAACCCTTCTTCCATGGAGAATTTGAGAGAGGAGTGAAAGAACAAAGAAGATGAAAATGGAAATGGGGGAAAAATGGAGAGTGGGTGCCGTCCCACTTGTATGCCATAATTTTTTTTTTGAGCTAAGGTATAATCGTTAATGTAACCTTTAACGTTTAATCCCCTTTCAATTTAGTCCTCTTTTTTTTTCCTTTAATCCTTAAATATTGTTAGCTTAATGCACATAATTCATAAATGATTTGATTAATTCAAATTACTAACTACATCTCATATTGATTTCAATTTGACTTCCACTTCAACAATTAATTCTTTGTGATTTGCCAACTTGATCTAATACAATATATATATATATATATATATATATATATATTGCCAACTTGATCTAATATATATATATATAAAACAAGGCAAAACCAAATTCCTTTAATTTCTTCATGGTATCACATCAAATACCCAGAGAAAGATAGCAAAAACAAACTGTTGATACCTAAATTTACAATTAGGGGTAAACTTGTCCCCAAGAATGTTAGAACAAGATGTGTGGCTCAGATTTAATCTAAATCCTAAAGCTAGGTCAAAATTGATGCCATCCTTGTCATATTTAAATTAGGAAAATAATTTTATTTTTCCTAATTTCCTATAATTGGGCCGAAATTAGTAATAATTATTGGATAATAATAATTATTTTATAATTATTATTATTTCAGTAAATAATGGTCAGAGAGGAATTAAAGTCGTCTTGTATGATTTTTTCTGATTGAGACTTAGTTCTTAGATGACCATCCTAATTTTGTAAAATGCATAATGCCATGTCAAAATTGGACATATGGCATGATATGTGGCGCAATAAGGCCTAGCCCAGGCCTAAATTTGATCCCTATTGAATTAAATGCAAGTTTGTATTTTGTTCAATTAAGGAAAAAAGGCGAAATTGATAAAATTGAATGGGCTAGAGAGGTGCGATTCAAACAAGGATTTTTCCATTGTGATCCTTGACTCTCATAGATCATTCTGGCAAAATTTCATCTCATTCTGACTTAAGATGAAAAACTTCTGCACGTTTTTTCAATTAATGACAATTTGGGGTGTGAAACCAATTTCACCATGACAGAGAGCTCATTTTTTACCAAGATTTTTTCTATGTCCTTAAAATGATAGTCGAACCCTACTGGTGAAATTTGGACTCAATCCGACTTCGTTTGCAACTTTTTCATATTTTTCAATTAAGGACATGAGGCTTTCTACCCCAGTTTAGTCAAAATTGAATCTGATTTCTGTTATGACCAAATTAATGGCCAAGAATGATCAATTTATGATCAATTTTTTGGCCTAGGAGGTTCTGGTCGAATATGAGGTCATTTTGGCTATTGTTGACAGCAATCAGTATACAATGCAGCACAATCAGTGTTAGGATTTTGACTCAAATCCTAGTTAGATTTGGATTGGGATTTTTTAGGCCTATGGCTTGGTGGACAAAAAGACTTGGTAAACCAGAATCCTAATAGGAAAGGGATTCTTGGAGGCTAAGTTTGTGCTAGTATAAATAGAGAGTTTCTCTATAGGATTTTGTATACTTGGAGAAAAGATGTAGTCTAAGGGTTAGATTTGGGTGGAGACATCCCATAGGAAAAAATGATGGTCCTCATGGGTGTGTGTGTGTGATTATTTGGTTTGGTGTTTGGTTTTGTTGATGTGATGATTGGTTTGTAGAGACCGAGCGAGAGTGCTCAAGATTGTTTGGGTTTGGTTTAGGATTGATTGTTAGATTGGGTTGAGAGATTGAGTGAGAGTTATTGATAATTATGTGTGATGTAATTTTCTATAACTAGTGGATTTCTCTTCTCCTCCGTGGACGTAGGCAAGTTCAGTGCTGAACCACGTAAATTCTTCTGTCATGTGTGGATGATTTATTATTTTAGTTGCTTCCGTTTGCATGATTAATTTGGTAGATTATAGTTTGGGATATATGGGTTACAACACTCAGGACTTGAATCAGACTGGATTGCATCAAATTGGAGGCAGATTTCGTCCAAGTCATTTTTGGGAAAATATGTCCGGCCTTGGGTAGTCATTTAAGGGTGGTCATTCAAGGCTGATAAAGTTGAAAGTCATCTTGGAAGTTTCCTGAAGATTTTCTAAGAGGTCAGATTGGAGAAGCAATTAAAGCAGAACAAGTCAGATTGAATCAGACAATTAATAGGTAGACAAAATGGGGTGGACGACCTTGGTAGCAAAGCCTAGGCTGTCCCCTGTATAAAGGGTCTTCCCCCTTCAGTTTTAAACAGACTCCTGCAGCCTTAAATTTACTCCGTGCAAAAACTAAGCTCCGCGCTTATTTTCTCTCAGGCCCTGCGCCACTTTCTGCAGCAATCCTGCAAAATTCATCTCTTTTTTCAACACGAGTTAGGCTCGTTTCTTCAATATTTTCCTACTTCAATTTCGTCTCAGGACATTAAATTAACTCTCTGCGAGTTTTTCTTCTCTTTCAATTTCGTCTCAAGACGTTAAACATTTACTTTTCTGTTTTTCATATGAATAACAACCAACTTGTTATTTTCAATCAATTTTCAAAGCAAGAAGTCTTTTAAATGTTTACTTTTCTAAAGTCAATTTGGGATCGATGATTTAAATGCTCCTTGTGTGACTTTGACTCAGTTCCTACAATTACTCGCTCTGATTTACTTTTGTGCTCCGCGCACCACCAAAATGCTTTTTCAACCTCTTTTTCATTTTCAGCAAAATGACTGGCACGCCCCACGCTGCTATTAAGTTTTTCGAGAAACTCTACCCAAAGAGATTTTTGGCGCAACACAAACCTGACTAGTTTGCCCATAAACCAATGGTAAGAAACGAACCAATCAGTAGAAATTGGGGAAGAGTTAAGACCCAACCAAAGAAGACGAATTGTGTACGAAAAAAGGAAAGATTCATTGTCTGGGCCGTCCTCATCATCCTTGAAAAATCAAATAATAAATCATTCAAAAACCGATGGAGGGAACAAAAGGAGATCGGAGTTAGATCAAATCTTGGATCTTAACCGATGAAATCAAATAGAGTAAAAAAAATCGCATAAATGGCTTTTCGAAGAAAGGGATGAGGGAGGTCATTGAAAGGAAGGAACTTTAGACTGGGATAGAAGACTACTCTATCCAATTTTTTTCTCTATAATTGAAGGGACATTGAAAGGAATGGAAAAAAGACAAAAAAAAAAACACCAATTGAATCTTCCTCGTTGCGAAAAAGAAAGGGAGGAGGGAGAATAGTTCACTGATTTGGGACTTGTTCAACCTAAAACCAAAGGAATTATGGTGGGAACATCACTTCTCAAAACTCAATGGCCAAATTACACACAAAAATAATGGATTTGAAGAAAACATGTTAGGTTTAAGGGATATTTCAGTAATCAACCACGTGAGAAAAAACCAAAACAGGGAGATAAGGTCACTCCACATTAAAAGTTATTAGAACTCAATGGTCAAATCAAACACAAAGACAATGGATCTAAAGAAAATATGTTAGGCTTAGGGGATATTTCAGTGATCAACCACATGAGAAAAGACTAAAACGGGGTGAAAAGGTTCTCCCACATTAAAAGTTGATGGGAGCCTTTAGTAATTTTCAGAGGGTATTCAAATAATATATACAAGTAAGGCGGCCTGCGCTTGCGCTGTAGTCATCTTCTTATTAAGGTTATTATATTTTTTTGTAGTTGTTTAAGTCCAAAAGTAAGAAGATATTGCATTGGCTGTAAGTTAATCAGTTAGGAGAAATTCATACATCAAAACAAATAATTCGCATATATAAAGCAAAACACATGACCCATCTTTCATTCTAAAAGTGCATTACTTAAATTCTACTCCATTTTTAGGTAATTCATCAAAATAAAGCTAATATTGTACTCCATCTCTAAATAATTCATCAAATTAAAGCTAATATAAATTGTTCCTTGAAATGTATGTTGATTATCTAAAAAAACATATATAATACATTGCGGTCATTTTTTTAATCTTGATTGCAATTGTTAAATTAATGATCTCAGGTAGGTGGAAGAATTTGGCTTTTGCATAAGGAAAGTCTAATTTTTTGTAGTCAAGGAGCATGTATAGTTGTGGTAGGAAAATTGAATTGGTTGAGAACATTTGCAGGAGCATATTACACAATGCATCACAAAATGATTGTACTTAACATTGGATAACTGTGCTTTTGGAAATGTGGAAATATACTAAACATAAGCTACTAATAGAAACCTCAATAAAAAGGAAGTCGAATAATAAATAAAAAAAATTTTGTAAAACAAAAGAGGAATAAGGAAATCTTAAATTAATTTAAGTATCAAATAATATAATCAATAAATAAATCCAGATTTACCTCAAAATGTTGCGGTGAGAAGTGAAAGCCCCCCACTTTAGGTTATGACATCCTAAGGTGCTGCTATCTTATCAACGTCCACTTGGAAATTTTTGAAAACAGAACGGTATCCATGTGAAACCAATTTAGAGAAATGTTAGGGAAGAAGAAACCCACCCAAATAGAAATGAAGACAAAAGGAAAACAGAACTGAAATGTCAATAGTTTACCCATGAATCAACAATTATTGCAGATACATTTATAGCACCAATCCTTTGGAATTCCGGCAGGGGAGTTGAACCGGTAAATCCTAATATCCACACACAATAAATATGTAATTAAAACACACTTAATCATAAATATAAAATAGTAAATTACAAAAAAGGGCAACAGGAAAAGTAAGGGAGGAAATTCATCAAGGGCCTTTTTAGTCACCCAAAAAGTGAGAAAAGACCAAAAAAAGCCCAAATGAGGCACCACATTAATCCTCAATTTGGCCTTTGAGTAATTTCCATAGTCACTAAAAATAATATATAGTATATACAAGTGGATCGGCCCGCGCTGGCGCGTCGGGCGTTTAGTAATCTACTCTTTGAACAATTTTCTATCGAATTAAATTGTTTGATACGTAGGAAATTTCGAAAGTACTATGATTTTAGATGTGTTGCATCTTTAAAACGCTATAATATTAACATTGAGCATATGCCCTAAAGTTAGCAATAAATAGTAAATAATTAGTTTGTACATGGACAGGTGCAATAGCTTCAATTTTATTTCCTGCTCTAAAGTGTGTAGCACTTAAACAAAAACTAAGTTTACTCTCTTCTTCATATGGACATGAAAGGTCTGAAGAGAGGCTACAATTCTAGATAACTAAGGGGTGATAGGATTTATTATAACACATTTATGTGAAAGGAAAGGATAATTACAAAAAAGGGTTCAAGGGCAAGAACTGGCTAGAAACTAACCTAGGGTCTTCTTAGTAATTTGGCAAGTGAGAAAACACAGAAAAGGACAAAAAAATTTCAGATGGAGCCTCCTCATCGATCCTCAAAAGGGGCCTTTGGTAAATTCCCTGGGTCTTTCAAATAATATTTAGTATATACAAGTGGATCGGCCCACACTGGCGCGTCGGGCGTTCATAAATCTACTTTAAACAATTTTCTGTTCGAATTAAATTGTTTGATACATAGGAAAGTTCGAAAGTACTATGATTTTAAATGTGTTGCATCTTTAAAAGGCTATACTATTAACATTGCGCATATACCCTAAAGTTAGCAATAAATAGTAAATATTAGTTTGTACATGAACATATGCAATAGCTTTAATTTTGTTTCCCCCTCTAAAGCGTGTAGAACTTAAACAAAAACTAAATTTACTCTCTTCTTCGTATGGACATGAAAGGCCTAAAGAGAGGTTACAATTCTAGCATTCATTAGCAAAAGTAGAGATAAGAGGGATAAGATTTATTATAGTATTTATGTGAAAGGAAATAATAATTACAAAAAAGGGCTCAAGGGTAAGAACTGGCTAGAAACTAATCTAGGGTCTTCTTAGTAATTTGGCAAGTGAGAAAAGACAGAAAATGACAAAAAAAGTTCAAATGGAGCCTCCTCATCGATCCTCAAAAGGGGCCTTTGATAAATTCCCTAGGTCATTCAAATACTATTTAACAAGTGATTCGGTTCGCGCTGGCGCGTCGAATGTTAAAAAATTTAGATTGTTTAAGAATTACTTCTATTGAAACATGATCTAAAATTTATTACATATTTCTAAACAGCAACTATTAATCTATAAATGGAAAACTGGATTTGCTTGAAACATATTATATCATCTAAATTGTAAAGCTTGCTTATATAATGTCTACTGTTTAAAAACATACAATACCTAAATGATTAACCTATTTTTTATCTAGTATCACAAAAATTAAAGTCTATGCCAATTGGAGAAAATAATTGCATGTCTTAAGCCATTCTAAATGAACTTGAACTAAGTAACGATTAATTCCACTTCTTTATATAGTTAATGCAAAATTCTATTTAATTAAAAAAATAGTTAGTATAGATGAAGGATTAATTTTCTCTATATCACCAATCATGGATTATTTAGCTTTTCAATACACTAAAGAGGAATTATCCCAACAATAAATACGTCCACACTAATGACTTCCAAAACGGTTTCAAAGGACTTGCAATTACCAAAATGACCAAATAGGTAAAGAAAAGATAAAAATCTAGTTTGGATTTTTCTATAATTTACCAACTGTGAAAAGACAAAAAAGGACAAAATGCTGGCTCCTCATCAATCCTGATTTGGAGCCTTTAGTAATTTCATTGGGTGTTTCAAATACTATTTAGTGTATATATATATATATATTTATTTATTTAGTATATATATATATATTAGTGGGTTTACCTAAAAAAAATTATTAGTGGGTAGACCACCCTTATTTGTAATTCTCCGTTTTCGTTTTGGAAAATTATTTGCACGTGTGGGTTTTAAGGGTTGACATGTGTCATTTAAGGAATAGCTTTGAAGAACGAAAATCCTCTGCCCCAATTTTGGTGCCCCACTTGTGCCCCATCCATCAAATAATGACACGTGTCCCTTTTCAGTTTTTAATGTTTTTCCTTGTTTGCGTAATTAAATTAAATTTTATATTTTCATTCTAAAAACCCTATGGGGAATGTATTAAAATTTAAGACTAACCCTTATATATAATTATTTATTGTTAATTTGGGGCTAAACCTGGTGTTTATGTGGGTTTCTTATTTTATTTTCTTGTATAAATATTACTTGTTAAAACTTAAAAACAAACAAGCAATACCACAAGGGACATGTGATATGATTTAGTGAATGGGGCATGAAGTGGGGCACAAAACTTGGGGCAGGGGATTTCCATACTAGCTTTGAATATTAAAAATTTAATTAATTATGAAATGTGGTGCTTGTCAACATTTTAACCCACTTATGAAGTCTAAAAAATCCACTAACAGTGTACCAAATAATAAATTTTTTTGCAACATTAAATGGGGGAATTTCATCTAGAAATTTATTCAAAACCATGTCTCTTATTGGTAGGTGCACTCTTATCTAGCCTGTTCCCTCTGCCAGTCCCATATAAGTAGGTTACATTACTAGCTCTATTCATAAGAGGATAGATAAGGCCCATAGAAATTTCCTTTGGGGGACACCGATGAGAAGAAAGAACTTCATTTAGTCGACTAGAATAAGCTAATCATGAGCAAAAAGATTGGGGGTTTAATATCAGAAGAGCCAAAATAAAAAATGTTACCTTAATGGCCAAACTGGACAATAGAAAACACAATTGGAAAAAACTCTAGATGGAGATAGAAACCACCGACCTTATTCGACCAGAACGCTCAAGACAAGAAGAAGATCAACGGGAACGGAGTGTAAAACGTACTCGGAACGGCGTCAACAAAGAGCCCATTGACTGGTTTTGGGAATCCAATACAGAAAAAACACCCATGCCAAAGATGGGTGGTTCTATTGAATTGGGTAAGTCTTACCGTGATATGCTGATTAATGATGAAATGGAATCGGATTTTTCCATGGTTTATCATTCGGAATTTAATGATGCTGACTCTGATCGGGAGGATGAAAATTTAGATGATATCCCTACTATACTGTTATCCAAGCAAGAAAAGGAAAGAATTAGGAAACCTTGGAAACAAGCTATAATTGTCAAAACTTTTGGGAAAACAGTGGGTTATAATTATCTTTATCCTAGAGTAAAAGCCCTATGGAAACCCCAAGGGAAGATGGAGTGTATTGACTTGGGATCGGATTTCTTCATATTCTGATTCCATGAAAGGGTAGATTTTCAGAAAGTTCTTTATGGGGGTCCATGGTTTATAGGACCTTATTACCTTACTATGCGTTTGTGGGAGCCTTGTTTTGACCCATCAAGATCCAAATTCGCTACTACTGCTGTTTGGGCAAGACTTCCAGGATTGCCAGTTGAATTTTTTGATAGGCAAATCCTGCAGCGAATTGGAACTCAATTAGGAACTTTGCTAAAGGTTGATGTACATACTGAACAAAGTATGCGTGGAAGATATGCAAGAATATGTGTACAGGTGGATCTTGATAGACCCTTAGTACCGCGTATTAGAATTGGGAAGAGGGTTCAGTATGTTGTATATGAAGGAGTTAATGTATGTTTTCAGTGTGGATTAGTAGGCCATCGAAAAGAACTTTGTCCTAACAATCCATTAAATCATGATGGTGAGGGAAGCTCTGTACAGAAACAACCAACTGAGGTAGGACCCATGGAGATTCCTTCTCCGAAAGATGACTCACCATATGGCCCATGGATGGTTGTCACAAGAAGGAGAAACAAGTCTGGAAAAAGTAAATTAGTCCTAGATAAACAAGAAAAAGGTAAAGCTATAGTTCAGCATGGTAAAAGCTCCTTTGAAAAGGGGGAAAGTAGTAAAGTTGCATCGAAGGCTACTAGTGTAGCAATTACACCAATTTCTGATCAAATTTTTTGTGAACAACCTACTAATGTTTCAAATCAGCAAACTATTAAAGAAACTTCAGAGTTTCAGTTTAAATTTGTTGCAGGTGAGGGCAATTCAAAAGACCCATCTCAAAAGCCCACTTCACAAGATAGAAAAAAAGTTTTCGTTTACAAGATAAGCTCCCAATCTATGAAGCAAACTGCAATGGTGAAAAATGGTGGAAATAACCAAGGTGGTTCTCTTCAAGGAGGACAGGATAATTCTGATGACAGAAGCAATCGAGAGGCTATTCGAATGGCCAATAACGAAACATTATTGGTGACTGAACAAGATCATAGAAGCCTTGAACCAGGTGATCTTTCTTGTAGAAGAGATCAATCTAGTGGAGCATGCGACATGCTTGAAGTTGATTCTAGATCGGGAATATCCCAACTGGAAAATAGCTCACTAGTATCAGGAGAATGTGTGGGCAACCCTCCTCCCTCAACTAACCAATGGACCAATACAGTTGTCCACAATCAAGTGGACACCATTATGTGCATGGGAAACGTTGACGCAAAGTTTAATCATGAGGGAGGAAATTCAGAATGTTTGTATACTGATGGAAGCCATCATGTTAGGATTGGAGGGAACATTGAAATACATGTCTCTACTAGTCCCACAAGTACATGCCCAACCTTTGTTGGTGCACAAGGATTAGGCGAGTCGAATGCAGATGAGCCCAAGGCTATTGGGGCCTAAACTTTTTATTACAGCAATGAAAATTCTTCAATGGAACGTACAGGGGGCAAGTAGCCCTCGTTTTCGCCAATTCTTTAAGGATATTGTCCAATTGCATAACCCATTAGTGGTTATTTTGGTTGAAACCCGTATCTTTGGGGAGCAAGCTCAACGAGTGAGTACCTCTCTTGGTTATGAAGGTGTTTATCGGGTTGATGCTAAAGGATTCTCTGGTGGTATTTGGGTCCTTTGGAAGACAGAGGAGTTGTCCGTGGAGATCCTCCCTCACGCTAATCAAGTTGTGCATGCACTTATTAAGGTTCTTTCTCATGATTCTCCTTTTACTTTTTTTCTTTCAGCCATTTATGCTAGTACTTGTTATCAAAATAGATGTTGTCTTTGGACAGAATTAGAAACTATTGCACCCCTCCACCAGCTTCCATGGCTTATCATGGGTGATTTTAATGAACTTATAAGTCAAGGAGATAAGATGGGAGGGAATCCTATAAATTGGAGAAGAGCTAATAGATTTAAGCAGTGCATGGAAAGCTGTAATATGCTTGATTTGGGTTTTACTGGGCCGAGATTTACATGGATAAGGAAGAGGAATGATGGGATGATAATACGGGAGAGACTTGATAGATGTTGGGGCAATCCATCATGGAAATTGCAATATCCAGATTGTCATGTTACTCATTTAGCTCGTGTTAAATCTGATCATGCCCCCATTCTCTTAGATACGAGTCCTTTCTGCATTAATAGTTCCATGAAACCTTTTAGATTTGAGACTATTTGGTTCTCACATCTTGGATTTGAGAAAGTTGTGGAAGAAGCTTGGAACAATACCAATTCTCTGTTGGAAGCTATTCCTTTATTTAAAAGAATGGTGACTGTGTGGAATAAAAATGAGTTTGGTAATGTGTTCCAAAAGAAAAGAAGATTATTGGCAAGAATTAGAGGAGCACAAAAAGCTTTGGAATTCCATGATTCAGTTTTTTTACAACAGCTTGAAAGCTCTCTAAGTAAAGAATATCAGCACCTGTTGAAATTGGAAGAGGAAATTTGGTTTTTAAAATCAAGAGTTGAGTGGATAAATGATGGTGATAGAAATACCCGCTTTTATCATCTATCCACAATTATTAGAAGAAGAAAAAATAGATTGTGGGCTATTCAAGATACTGTGGGTAACTAGTACACTGATAAAGAATCTTTAAGCCAGATGATCACCAATCATTTTGGTAATCTTTTTACCACTTCTAAGATATAATCCACAAGGGACATGAAGTTGGACATTGACTATCATCCTGCTATTTCTCTAAGAGAGATCTCTGCTTTGGTTGAAATCCCATCTCAAGAGGAAGTCTTTCAAGCTCTTAAAGGATTTGAACCTTTAAAAGCTCCTGGACCAGACGGCTTACATCCTGTTTTCTACCAGAAAAAGTGGAATATTGTTGGCAGCTCTGTTGTAAATTTGGTCCAGGAAGTTTTTAAAACTGGCGTCATTCCAGAAAGTTTGAATGAGACTCTTATTTGTCTTGTGCCAAAAGTACAGCACCCTGAAATCATAACTTAATTGCGACCCATTAGTTTATGCAATACTAGTTATAAAATTATCATAAAAATCTTGGTGAATAGAATCAGACGATATCTTCCTAACCTTATAAGCCCTTGCCAGGCGAGCTTTGTTCCAGGGAGGAAAGCTGTTGATAATGTTGTTGTGGTTAAGGAGACTTTGCATTATTTCAAGAGAAAACAGGGTCAAATAGGGCTCATATTGGTGAAACTTGATCTTGATAAGGCGTATGATCGCCTTGAATGGGATTTTATTCGAAAAGTTCTTTATTTCTTTCAATTTCCTGATAGTTGGATAAATTTGATCATGTCATGTGTTGCTACTTCATCTTTATCTATTTTAATGAATGGTGAGAGGTCTGAGAAGATTATTCCTACTAGAGGTTTGAGACAAGGGGACCCCTTGTCGCCATACCTTTTTATTCTCTGCATTGAATATTTGTCTATTATGATTAATAAGAGTTGTGCTGAAGGCCATTGGAAGCAGATTAAACTGGGAAGAAGTGGACCTCGGCTTTCACATCTTTGCTTTGCTGATGACATCATTTTAATGGGGAGGGCAGATTCTACTACAGCTTTAACTATGAAGGAGGTGCTCCAAAAGTTCTGTCAGATTTCAGGGCAATGTATTAACTTTGTTAAATCAAAGATTTTCTTCTCACGAAATGTTGCGGAAACTATGAAGCAAGATATTTGCCAAACTTTAAATATTAATGCTTCTGATTATTTTGGCACTTATCTTGGCTTCCCCATGGACTCCATGAGAAGAAGGACCACACAGTACAGATTCATTATTGAAAAAATGCATGGCAAACTTCAAGCATGGAAGGCAAGACACTTGTCTATGGCTGGTCGAGCCGTTCTAGTAAAATCTACTCTTTCTGCTATCCCAAGCTATTACATGCAAGGTACAAGACTTCCTAGTAACATTTGTAATGAAATTGATCGAGTGAATAGAGATTTGCTTTGGGACTCTATTGATAAAAAGAAACTTAACTTGATCAGTTGGAATAGAATTACTCTCGCTAAAGAAGGAGGGCTTGGAGTTCGTGAAGCTGGTCTAAAAAATGATGCTGCTATGGCAAAGCTGACATGGAGATTAGTGACCGAAAGAGACAGCTTATGGGCTCAAGTTCTGATCAGTAGATACTGCAATAGCCATGAAAGGAAAAACTGTTCCGAAACTTGGAATAGTATGAAAAAAGGACAATATGTTTTTGCTAATGGATTGAGGAGAATTATTGGTGATGGAACTGATACTAAATTCTGGACTGAAGATTGGACAGGTATGGGACCTCTTTACACATTGTGTCATGGACCTCTGCTTCAAAATGAGTATAATCTTACTGTTCAGGAGGTGTGTAATAGAAGGGAAGATTGGATTCAAAATTTGGGAAGTTTGGAACTTCCTAACTTTATTATTGATAAATTGAGAGCTATGCCCATATTTTTCCAACAAGGAAAAATGGACTCAATCTGTTGGAAGCTTACACAAGATGGCAAGTTCACTTATGCTTCAGCTTATAATTTGGCCAGGAATATAATGAGAGGGGATTCTATTGGAACTGGGTTTAAATGGATATGGAGAATTCCCACCCTCCCGAAAATTAAGTTTTTTATCTGGCTTTCTATCTGGAATGGAATTGTTGTTTGTGATAATCTTGCTCAAAGAGGTATTGAGGTTAATACTATTTGTGCAAGATGTTTGCAGGGAAGGGAAACTATTATCCATACTCTTTGGGATTGTGAAAAATCCAAAAAGATTTGGAGTAGGTTACTTCCTGTTAGAGTATGAGATTTTTCTAGATAGTCTAGGTGTTGAATATTATATGTTGATGTCAGTAATAGTTAGTAAGTTTAGTTATAAAGTTGTGAAGCTCCTTATTTTGTGGAAGTATGTCCAACCAAAACCAAGATATGCTGGATATTTTGTCTAAAATGTTGTAATATATATATATCAGAACTATGAATGAAATCAGTGTGTTTTTTCTAGCCTCACTTCCTTTTGTTCTCTATAATTTCCAGCCTTAGTTTCTGATAATCTAACATGGTATCAGGGCTCTTTTGATCTTTAAGGGTTGTGAGAGTTGAGAGAAAACCAGCAAGGCTTCCTTTCGTTTAATCCTTAAACACTAAAGAACCCACTCATGGCTTCAAGCAGTTTTAATACTCCCTCACCTACAATATTCACAGGAGAAAACTACCCAATTTGGGCAATTAAAATGAAAGCATACTTGAGAGCATTTGATTTGTGGGAGGTGGTAGAAACTGGCAGAGATCCACCCGCCTTGAGAGCAAATCCAACAATTGCTCAAATGAAGCATCATAGTGAAGAGGTTGCAAAAAAATTCAAAGCCTTGTCCTGCATCCATTCAGCCGTGTCAGATGTGATTTTCACAAGAGTAATGGCTTGTGAAACGGCCAAAGAAGCATGGGACAAACTCAAAGAAGAATTTCAGGGAAGTGACAGAACGAGGCAGATGCAAGTGCTCAATTTGTTGAGGGAATTTCAAGTTTTAATGATGAAAGATTCAGAGACAGTCAAAGAGTATATTGACAAACTCATGAAAATTGTAAATCAAATAAGGCTGCTTGGTGAAGAACTACCAGATAAAAGAATTGTTGAGAAGGTGCTTGTGAGTGTTCCTGAGAGGTTTGAGTCAAAAATCGCCTCTCTTGAAGACTCAAAGGATCTTTCTCAACTGACTTTGACAGAAGTTGTAAATGCGCTTCAAGCCTTGGAGCAAAGAAGGGCTATCAGGCTTGAAGAATCAACCGAGGGAGCTTTCCAAGCAAAGCTTAAGGAGAAACAAGCAAGCAGCAGTTGGGGAAGGAAGCAATCTGGAGAAAGAAGAGATAAAAAGGAAAAATATGGAGGTGGCCAAAAAGGTGGAGGCAAAAGAGGAAGGAATCCACCTTGTCCTCATTGCAAAAGGAGGTCTCACACCGCAAATTATTGTTGGTACAATCCGACAGCGAAGTGTAGAGCATGTAATGAGCTTGGCCATGTTGAAAAAGTTTGCAAAAACAAAGCAAACCAGCAGGGACAACAAGCTCAAGTTGCTGAAAAACAAGAAGAAAGTGAAGAACAACTTGTTGTTGCTACATGTTATGCAAACAAACAACAACAAAGAAGCTTGGCTAATTGATAGTGGTTGCGCCAACCACATGACTCATAATGCTGTCACTTTCAAGGAGCTCGACAAGTCCTACATCTCCAGAGTAAAGGTCGGAAATGGACAATATGTTGGTGTCAAGGGAAAAGGAGTTGTTGCTGTTGAGACTCCCTCAGGTACAAAACTAATTTCTGATGTTTTATTTGTACCTGAAATTAGCCAAAGTTTGTTGAGTGTAGGACAGCTTCTTGAAAAACATTATGCTTTGCATTTCAAAGATAAGTCATGCATCATATTTGATCCCTCTGGTTGTGAATTATTGGCTGTCAAGATGTTAGATAAAAGTTTTCCGATTGAATGGAAACGAACTGTTATGCATGCTTACCCCAGTGTTGTTGATGATTCCATTTTGTGGCACAAAAGGCTAGGCCATTTTAATTACTCAACATTAAAGCATATGCATTCAAATGAGCTGGTTTATAATTTGCCTGCCATTCATGACAAAGCTGGTGTTTGTGATGTTTGTCAATTTGGCAAACAAAGTAAGCTGCCATTTCCATTGAAAAGTACTTGGACAGCCTCTGAAAAACTACAACTTGTACACACTGACGTGTGTGGTGCTATGAGCACACCATCTTTAAATGGCAGCCGATATTTTCTATTGTTCATCGATGATTTTTCAAGAATGTGTTGGGTGTTTTTCTTGAAGCAAAAATCTGAAGTGTTTGCTGCATTTCAAAAGTTCAAGTCTTTTGTTGAAAAGCAAGTTGGTTGTAAAATTAAAAAGCTAAGGTCCGACAATGGAACTGAGTATACTTCTAGGGAGTTCGATAAGTTTTGTGAACAAGCTGGAATAGAGCACCAGCTTACTGTTCCTTACACTCCTCAACAAAATGGAGTGAGTGAAAGGAAAAATAGAACAATTATGGAAGATGTCCAGGTGTCTTCTATTTGAGAAGGATCTTCCTAAGAAGTTTTGGGCCGAGGCTGTCAATACCTTAGTATATTTGCTGAATATGTTTCCTACAAGAGCTTTGGAAGGAAAAACTCCATTTGAAGCATGGCATGGAGTGAAGCCATCAGTTGAGCACCTCAGAGTATTTGGTTGTGTGTGCTATGCTCTTGTACCAGAAGTGAAAAGAGATAAACTAGATCAAAAGGCTGAAGTTGGAATCTTCTTGGGGTATAGCAGCAACTCCAAAGGCTATAGAATCTACAATGTAAAATCTGAAAAGATTTTTGTGAGCCGAAATGTGAAGTTTGATGAATTTGCAAAATGGCAGTGGGAGAAGAATGAAGTTCAAACCTCTAACAAAACTCAAACTTGGGGTACTATTCTCCAAGAACAAGCTGAAAATTCAGATAGTGATCCTGAATTTCCAGTTAGAGGCACCAGAACTTTAGAAGAAATTTATGAAAGATGCAATGTGGCTGCACTAGAACCTACAAGTTACGCTGAAGCAGCAAAAGTAGATGGATGGAGGCCTGCCATGAAGGAGGAGATGAACATGATAGAGAAAAATGAAACCTGGAAGCTTGTTGATAGACCAAGCAATCAAAAGGTGATTGGAGTCAAATGGGTTTATAGGACCAAACTCAATCCAGATGGTTCTATAAACAAACTCAAAGCAAGGTTGGTTGTTAAAGGCTATTCACAACAACAAGGTGTTGATTTTTCAGACACTTTTGCTCCGGTGGCGAGACATGATACAATAAGGCTTTTGGTAGCCTTAGCAGCAAAATTGGGTTGGAAAATTTACCATTTAGATGTGAAGT
>AWUE01021900.1:0-12873 GCA_001974825.2 Corchorus olitorius
ATGGAGTGAAGCCATCAGTTGAGCACCTCAGAGTATTTGGTTGTGTGTGCTATGCTCTTGTACCAGAAGTGAAAAGAGATAAACTGGATCAAAAGGCTGAAGTTGGAATCTTCTTGGGGTATAGCAGCAACTCCAAAGGCTATAGAATCTACAATGTAAAATCTGAAAAGATTTTTGTGAGCCGAAATGTGAAGTTTGATGAATTTGCAAAATGGCAGTGGGAGAAGAATGAAGTTCAAACCTCTAACAAAACTCAAACTTGGGGTACTATTCTCCAAGAACAAGCTGAAAATTCAGATAGTGATCCTGAATTTCCAGTTAGAGGCACCAGAACTTTAGAAGAAATTTATGAAAGATGCAATGTGGCTGCACTAGAACCTACAAGTTACGCTGAAGCAGCAAAAGTAGATGGATGGAGGCTTGCCATGAAGGAGGAGATGAACATGATAGAGAAAAATGAAACCTGGAAGCTTGTTGATAGACCAAGCAATCAAAAGGTGATTGGAGTCAAATGGGTTTATAGGACCAAACTCAATCCAGATGGTTCTATAAACAAACTCAAAGCAAGGTTGGTTGTTAAAGGCTATTCACAACAACAAGGTGTTGATTTTTCAGACACTTTTGCTCCAGTGGCGAGACATGATACAATAAGGCTTTTGGTAGCCTTAGCAGCAAAATTGGGTTGGAAAATTTACCATTTAGATGTGAAGTCAGCCTTCTTGAATGGTTTTTTGGAGGAAGATATTTACGTTGAGCAACCGGAAGGCTTTCAAATCCTAGGTCATGAAGATAAAGTTTACAAGCTTCACAAGGCTTTTTATGGTCTTAAACAGGCACCGAGGGCCTGGTATAGCAGAATCGATGCTTATCTGCTCCAACAAGGCTTCAAAAGAAGTGAAAGCGAAGCTACTCTATATGTGAAGAAGCTTGGAGATGAAGTGCAGCTTATTTTGTCCTTGTATGTGGATGACTTGCTAGTCACAGGTGGAGATGCAAAATTCTTGGAGCAATTTAAGTTGAGTATGGAAAATGAGTTTGATATGTCTGATTTGGGTGAAATGAAATATTTTCTCGGAATGGAGATTCATCAATCTGCTGCAGGGATTTTCATTTCACAAAAGAAATATGCTTGGGAGGTTTTGAAGAAATTCAAAATGGAGAGTTGCAAACCAGTAGCTACACCACTGGTTGTGAATGAAAAGCTGTCCAAAAATGATGTTGGTGGCAAAGTTGATGCCTCTCTTTACAGAAGCTTAATTGGGAGTTTATTATATTTGTCTGCTACTAGACCAGATATAATGTACTCTGCCAGCCTACTCTCAAGATTCATGCAATCCCCAAGTCAAGTTCATTATGGTGCAGCTAAAAGAGTTCTGAGATACATCAGAGGTACGGTTGAATATGGTCTATGGTATTTGAAGAATGAAAGTGGCAAGCTTGAAGGATATGCAGATAGTGACTGGGCTGGAAGTATAGATGATTCTAAAAGCACCTCTGGTTATGTTTTTTCTTTTGGAAGTGGTGTTTTCTCTTGGAACTCAAAAAAGCAAGAGGTGGTGGCTCAATCCTCGGCTGAAGCTGAATATATATCAGCTGCAGCAGTTGCAAATCAAGCCATTTGGCTTAGGAAAATTCTAGCAGATTTGGAGCAGCACCAAGATGAAGCTACTGCAATTTGGGTTGATAACAAGTCTGCTATAGCAATTACAAAGAATCCTGTCCAGCATGGAAGAACTAAGCACATCAACGTGAAGTTTCATGCAATTAGAGAGGCTGAAAGACTTGGTGAAGTAAATGTAATGCACTACAATTCAGAAAATTAGATTGCTGACATAATGACTAAAGCTCTTCCAAAGTCAAAGTTTGAATTTCAGAGGGTAAAGCTTGGAGTCTTCAAGAAAAATCTCAAGGAGGAGTGTTAGAGTATGAGATTTTTCTCGATAGTCTAGGTGTTGAATATTATATGTTGATGTCAGTAATAGTTAGTAAGTTTAGTTATAAAGTTGTGAAGCTCCTTATTTTGTGGAAGTATGTCCAACCAAAACCAAGATATGCTGGATATTTTGTCTAAAATGTTGTAATATTAATATATATATATATATGTATATCAGAACTATGAATGAAATCGGTGTGTTTTTTCTAGCCTCACTTCCTTTTGTTCTCTATAATTTCCAGCCTTAGTTTCTGATATTCTAACACTTCCTCAAGACTGGTTGCATAGTAATGATTTTTTCTCTACCGACTTGCTTAGTTGGTTGAAGACCAATTATTCAAATAACTCTCAAGTTGGTAACCATAATATTCCCTGGAAATGTATTTTCTCATTTGCTGTTTGGAATATTTGGTTATCTAGAAACTAGTTTGTTTTTAGTTCGAAAGATATTCCTGCTCATGTTGTTTATAATAATATAATTAGAGTCAAGTCCTTGGAATATTGGGCTGCTACTGAGCATGACTCTTTGAAACCTATGAGGAAGGAGCAGGAAATTAAATGGGTTCCTCCACCACCTAATGTTTTTAAGTTGAATACTGATGGGGCTGCTATTGGCAATCCTGGGCCTGCGGGAGCTGGAGGTATCATCAGAGATAATGATGGAAAAATGATATGTGCTTATGCTAGAAATATTGGTACTACTACTAGCTTGGGAGCGGAGCTATGGGGTATTTTTGATGGACTCAAAATTGCTGTTGAGATGGGTATTAACTACTTGATTGTTGAAACTGATTCGCAGGTTGCCTTTCAATACATTTGTTATGGTGTTGATGCTTTTCATCCTCATTCGAATATTGTGGATGCTTGCAGATCCATGTTGAGGCAAATTCCCAACAAGGAGATTAGGAAATGTTTTAGAGAAGCAAATCAATGTGCTGATCTTCTCTCTAAGTTGGGCTGTAGAAGTCGACAATATTTTGTTTTGTATGAGTATGATCCTCCTCCAGGTCTTGGTCTGTATATTTTGGCAGATGTGGTAGGGATTTCATATCCCAGACTTGTTGTAATTGATAATTAAGTAAATTATCTATCCGTTTTTCTACCCAAAAAAAAATGGCCAAACTGATCTGGAGACTTGCAAAAAAAAAAAACAGGAACTCTGGGTCAAGGCCTTGAGATCATGTGTAAGTATAATACCAACAGAGCGAAGAAAAGGAAAGGGTCCAATTCCATGACTTGGAATGGCACGAATAAAGGGGAATTAGAGGTCTTTAATAGAGGATGCAGGGAGGTTATCATTCCTTTACAATGAAAACCTTAATCATACTCTTCGTGCCCTTCTCTTTAATTCCCAATTTTAACACGTCTTTTAGTACTGATTGGGTTTTAGTGGTTGCAAATTTTAAATCAAATACTACTTAGAACACCATGCAAATACATAATAATTAATTACATATTATTACGTTGGTCCACTATTTATGTTTTTCTGTTGTAGGATCTAATTTTTGGATCTGCCCACTCATGCATTTTAGCGTTAATGTGGTTTGAAACGTATCTAATTTCTATCACTGATCATACCTAACTGATCCTACACATAAATAAAAAGGCTACCATATGATTCTGTCAAATCTCGTAACTTTCCGTTTTTGGATAAAATGTTTATTTGGCAAACCAACCAAAAGTCTTGCCATGCAATCAAAAATATTTGCAATTTGCAAAAATTACCAATCTAGTTAACTAACGAAATTTAACAAATTTTCATCCAGGCTAATTTGTTAATTTTTTTTCCTCAAGTTTAGGTATGTAATTGATAAGGTCAAATGTTCAATTTGGGTCTAAACCTTTCCGAACTTGCTCAATTTGAGTCTAAAACTTTAAAATGCACCAAATTGAGCCTAAACGTTATCAAAATCAACCAATTTGAGCCTAAATTAGACGGTATTCTGGCTGTGAAATGCATGTGCCATTACCATTTCTGTTCTTGGGCTTAAATTGGTCAACTTCAAAAGGTTTAAACTCAAATTGAGCAAATTTTAAAAGATTTATACTCAAATTGGTGGCTAAAAATTCCAGGTGGACGCACATTTTCTTTCACTAACGCGTGCTAACAGCACATGGATTTTAATTCCAAATTGCTGTCTAAATTAAGTACAAATTGGTTGGTTTTGGAAACGTTTAGGCCCAAATTGTTATGTTTTAAAGATTTGGGTTCAAATTAAGTAAGTTGACAAATGTTTAGGCTCAAATTGAATTTTTCGCCCAATTAATAATTTTAAAAGTCATGGTTAATTTATGCATTTCTTATAAGTTTTAAGTTTTTTTTTTTGGCAGAATAAGTTTTAGGTTTTATGGGTTAAAATATCTATTAAATCGGAAAATATTTATATTATATACCAATTATTTTTTAAGCTAATCTATAGTAGAAGGCCAAATTTTTTTTTTATGAGAGTAGAAGGCCAAAAACTAATCTATAGAATAACTATATATGCCAATAATTATACCATAATAATAAATAATTATATGACATGCACTTTGGTAAAAATTATTTTCCTAAGTAGGGACCAAATTCATTTTTCTTTGATAAAATGTCTTTTTCTTCTTATTGGATTTGCAGAGAGAGAGAAAAAGAAGGACATTTTTTTTGAAGTGTGTGACATAATGGTAAGAGTCTAGAAGAAGAAGAAAATAAGAAAAAATATAAATAAATCAAGAAAAATTGGAAATTGGAAGTTTGGAACAACAAAAATAGAAGCGGAAGAACCGCATATTCGAAGGTATAGACGCACTGAGGGCTGTTTCTGGCCCCTTCTGCTTTCTTTCTTTTCTTTGGCTTCTGAGAAAAATAAAAAAAAAAGTTGTAAAATCATTAATTTCTAAATTATAATGAGACACGGAATAAAACTGTAAAAATATTTTCTCTGGAATTTCCAAAACCTCTCCACCATGAGCAACAACTCCGCTGCTGTTACCAACTCCGACAATAATCCCGATCCCGATCGCCCTGTCCGTGTCTACGCTGATGGGATCTACGATCTCTTCCACTTCGGCCACGCTCGCTCCCTCGAACAAGCCAAGAAATCGTAAGTTCCCTCTTTCTGTTTCTCCTTATTTTTTGATCTGTATGCTTTTCTGGGTACTTTTGCAAATTGATGCTGATTAATGGGTTCCTTTCGAAATTTTCATGCGTGGGATATTGGTTTAATTGTATAAGAATTTGTTGCAGTGATGTTGCTCAGACGCAACTGCTTGCTTGATTTCTATTTTTAAAAATTTGTTTTTTGATTACATGTGTGATTGAATTTTGTGAAATTTCAGGTTTCCCAATACGTATTTGCTGGTTGGATGTTGCAATGATGAAATCACCCACAAATACAAGGGCAAAACTGTTATGAACGAAGCAGAGCGTTATGAATCCCTTCGCCACTGCAAGTATTACTTCTTTCTATTTGTTAACCCTTTGTAACTTATTTTATTGAAAAAAATAATAACATTCACCCTTTTTGCTCGTTTGAGGAAAATTATGGTTGTTGCTTTAGCTACTTGCATTTTGCTTCTGAAAGAGAACTAAATATGTATTTGGATGCAAAAAGAGAGATAAGTAAAAAAAAAAAAAAGTAAATTTTTTGGATAGTAAAATGCATGATTTTAATATTTCTTTAGAATGATATGTTTAAATTGGTTCTCACATCTTTATTTAAGTTGAATGAATGATATATTTTCAATAGCTTTATTGAAGGGCTTTCTTGATTATTTCTTACAGATGGGTTGATGAAGTCATTCCTGATGCACCGTGGGTGATTGATCAAGAATTTCTTGATAAACACAAAATTGACTTTGTTGCTCATGATTCCCTTCCGTAAGGATAGACACTTCTTTCTTTGAGACTGATTTACTCATGGTGAATGCTGCATTGTTAAGAAAGATAAATATTTTAATAGAATACTGCTATATCTTTTTTCTGCTTTTGCTATTTCTATTAGTTCTTGTTTTCTTGAAAACCTATACTTCCTTGATAATATATAAATATCTGTCATTCAGCTATTTATGCAGTCTTTATACTTTGCCGTAAAACTTTTTCAGCTATGCAGATTACAGCGGAGCTGGGAATGATGTGTATGAGTTTGTAAGTTCATGGACTGTTCCTTGCATTTATTATATTTGGTGCTTTCTTTAACTTTGTATTATATTTAAGCAAGCTTGTTTTCACAGGTTAAAGCTGCTGGGAAGTTCAAGGAAACAAAACGAACTGAAGGGATTTCTACATCGGATATTATAATGAGGATTGTTAAAGATTATAATCAGTATGTGATGCGTAACTTGGACCGTGGATATTCGAGGAAAGAGCTTGGAGTTAGTTATGTGAAGGTATGGTCGCTCTCTTGAGTATCTTGTCTAGCCTGAATACTGCTTCTTTGTTGATTTTCTGTTAATGTTATCAGGAGAAGAGGTTGAGAGTGAACATGAGACTGAAGAAACTGCAAGAGAAAGTAAAGGAACACCAAGAAAAAGTGGGAGAAAAGGTATGCCCACATCTCATGCCATGACTAGCTAGTTTAACAACTTTTCTTGTTATGCTTCCATAAAATCTAGCATGTTATCAGAAGATATGTGCACACCTTTTAGTTACATTGGTGATCAAGTATTTGATTTTGGAGTATGCGCACCTTACCTTGAAGTATGCAAGCAAATAATATGGTGACTTGAAATTATAATAATTTCTTGGAAAAATAACATATTGAGTAGTATTTTCGCTCGGCCCTAGCTTTGTCAACTTTTTTCGATGTTATGGGTGTGTGGCTATGCTTGTTTGATGTTTGATGAAAGTCTGAATGCCATGAATTGTTTAAGTCAAAATTTTGAGGAGATGAGTCTCTTTCAACTTAACTTGACAGATAATTAGTTGGAGGGATTTCAAAGTTGGACCAAGCTGAATTCATAGCAGTAGAGTAATACTACGTTGTCCTTCGACACTTTATTCTCTTTGTAAATTAAATATGTAGATTGAGGTGCCTCTGTATCTATGTATATTAACATTTTTTTAAAAACCTTTTACCGTTCTATTAATGTTAAATTTTGCAGACTTCCTGCATGTTTATGTTTACTTGAAGACATAACAGACCAATCTCATCTACGCATCATTTCTGTTAATCTTGACCTGCCTGTGTGCTGGCAGAAGCTAGCTACAAGATCCAAAATATAAGGAATATCAAGCGTCTATAGACAATGTTGACATGAATATGACTTTTAAACTTTCATTTCTTTATAGATTTACTTTAAATTTAAGTCCTTGGAGAATCTTGTAATATGCTGTTGGTTTATTAAAGAGAGACGCTTTACCTTCTATTCAAGCCAATGGGCTTTCGTATGCACCAAGAGTAAGTACTTAAACAATTGAATAATATACTGTCTGAACAACTCCAAATTCTTCCTTCATTCTCCCTATCTTGTGCTAGAAAGGATTATTAAAGTTATGGAATATGAGGGAAATTTTTTCTAGCTAAGTGCACAGCGGTGGCATCAGTTTGTGAGTAATCAGAAGGTCCAACCAGTCAGCTTTTGTATCTCCTATTCAGTTTATCATCTTTGTTTATGTATGTGTAGTTTATGCATTCTAGTACATATATTACACACACAGTTAGGTAGGTACTATTTCCCCTGGATCAGCCGTGCCTTTTCAATTTATTTTGTTGTTAATTGATCTACTGTCCCTTTCTATGGTATTGCTAATCTCTCATCCCAAAGATAATGCAATTAACTCGTCTTACCTAACATTACTTGCAATAATTACAGATACAAACTGTTGCTATGCATCGTAATGAGTGGGTGGAGAATGCTGACCGCTGGGTTGCTGGATTTCTTGAGATGTTCGAAGAAGGTTGCCACAAAATGGTAAGGAACTCTAATAATCAATCTATGCAGATAGTAGTTACAAATTAAATTGGTGATGGTTTTGCCTCACTTGAGAACTTCGGGTGCTTGTCAGGGCACTGCAATCCGAGATAGAATTCAAGAGCGGTTGAGGGGGCAGCAATCTAATCTATTGCAAAATGGCAAAAGTGATGATGATGAAGAATATTATTATGATGATGATGATTATGATGATGATGATGACGAGGAATATTATGATGACGGAGAATATTATGATGAGAAAGATGAGAAAAATGAAAAAGAAAAGAAAGCTGAGAAAGAAAAGAAATAAGCGGGCATCTTCATGCTCTCAGGTTCCAGTTTACCACTTGTGGGGTTCCGTAAAGGTCTACATGGTAGCTATGGAATGTGTGATATGTTGATGTTATACATAAGTTAAGCCGGACTTTGAGTAGAAAGATTTTTCTTTTGTACTTTGGTTATCAATGTCTCTTTTTAGGCAGAATACCTGTCTTCCAGTTATACCAGAAAAGGCGGTCTTGGTGTTTCTGTTTGCTAAAATTTTTGCCCGCTAGCTTCCATGTTCTTGTCCTTTTAAGTTAGATGCAATTGCAAGGGCTTGTACAACTTTTCGTCTTACGTGTAGGATGTGTAAGTTATTCGTTACATCTAGAACTTAGTAATACACAGACATCTTTTACTTAATCGAAGAGGTTTTGCTTATTTATTTGTCTATATTTTCTCAGTTTATATACATGTAATGGCTGATGGTTCTTGAATGTATTTTAGATAATGCTTTAGTGAATAGTTTCTGGATTTCGGCGTATAAATCGACCGTTGCATTTGCATTTGCTGTCCTAAGAAAGAACATATGGGCCTTGTCCTTGTCTAATACTTGAAGCTTTTGAGACATGGGATTTGATATGTTAACTAGGTGGTTTTATGGCTTTTTTTTTTCCATGTTTTTTTGGTTCTCCATTCTGTATTTAGGGCTTTGCACTGAGTAATCCGGATCTGACATGCGTCGCGCATCTGGTTATGGTTGGTGAGTCTATCATGAATAATCTGGACCGGATCTGACCTGCGTCGTGCACTTGGTTATAATGGGTGAGTCTATCAACATGGGCATTTACGTACACAAAGTTTTGAACCTGAGATCTGTTTAAGCTGGAACAAGCCACTTATCACTCAATTCAACCCGTCCCGTCGTTGGTTATTTATTTATTTATTTTCCATGAAAACTCTTGAACCGGTCGAAGAAGATTATAGTGGAAAGCTTGGTCGAAAGGAAACCCCTTGGTATGGGCTTGGAATTTGGATCAAATTCAGGTTTGATCTAATTTGCCAGACCTATATAAATTAGATATTCGAAACAAAACCTGCGATTTTCCAAAATTTCGGCTTGGCCCAATCTTGGTTTAAAAAATAAAATGATGTCAAGATCCATTACCATTAGAGAAAAAGCTAAATTTGTTTGCCTTAAAAAGTTTGGATGCAGAATTTTGAGAAGCATCTCCAATTTCCTCATCTACTTCTTCAAAGCTTTCTCAGAGGAAATTACAAGGAAATTTAAGTGATAAAGATGGCAATTGACGAAAGACTTGATTCACATATATTATTATCAACAATCCAAATCCAATTTGTTGAATTCAGAATTTCACCTCACTTCACGCAGTGGGGTCTGGCTTCGACATCTATTTTGACATCTAATTTGTGTTGAGTCTTAAAGTTTTTTGGGGTTTTGCCAATCTACCACACAAAAGTATGGTTCTAATTGGTTAGCAATTTGATCAATTGATAACGTGAAAATTGGCCACAAGTTTTAGTTTTCATCTAACAAATTGTATACACAACAATCCAAATTCCAAAGTCACAGGCATTGACTTCCTTTACAAGACTTTTCTAAAGGCGTGGTGTATATATCAGAATATTGGACAAAAAAAAAATGTTCACACAAAATCTTTAAACAAATAATTAAGGGTTTGTTAGTTTTTTTTTTTCCTGAACTATTGCGTCAAAGACATTTTGCCCCTTAAACTTTAAATTATGACAATTTGATCACTGTATTTTTAAATTCAAGATAATTAACCTACTAAACTTTCTAAGTTTAAGACATTTAACCCTCTGATGGACGGGATAAATTATCCTGAATTTGAAAAGTTGAAGGGAGAAATTATCCCGATTTTAATTTAGGGAGCAAAGTGTCTTTAGTCTCATAGTTCAATGGGTAAAAAGGCTAATAAGTCAATATTTAATATCTTTGAAAAAAGTAAGCAACCATTCAGTACAAAGAGAAAAATTACATAGCCAACAGCAACTTCGGATTCAACTCCTCAAAATCACCTTTATAGATTGCAATCAACAAGCCAACTAAAGAGATCTTAATTAGTAAATTTGAATCTTACGATAATTTGAAGGATCGATGTAATAGCTGAGACGAGACAAGGTGTCTAATTAAAACCAATTAATTATTGCACCTTAATTTGTCGCTAAAGGAAATCACTTCTATATTTTCTTCCACCCCACAGGTGACATCAAAAAGGAAGACAAGACATATGGTGTTTCTGGCAAAATTTCAATGAAATTGATATAATGAAATGACTGGGATTGATCTTTCTTTATAAAATTAACATCCTCAGGGAAGCCGCAAATGCCTTGGCCGAGTCTTTTAGCAAAAGCAGGGGTTTGTAGGAGTTCATTGAGCTATTAACTTATCTACTATTATGGCCATCTTTAACCATAATTTGTTGTATTTTTGTAACCGAAACTTTTGTTTTCCAAGACAAGACGTATCATGAAAGGCAAATTTTATTAATAATTGAAGAGTGATTATGAATCATTACATAATAAATCGGAGTAAACAAAAAGTAACTTCACCCACAAGAAGAAAATAAACAAAGATACACCAGAACAATGAACAACAAAAAACCTATTTATAGCAAGGATCATCACAAAAAGCTAATTCAAAACCACGACCAATCCCAAACGTCCACATCCAATTTGCATAAAAAAACAGACACGAACTTGAAAAATCATCTCTACAAACGTTTGTAGGGTCAAAAACTATAATGAAAATCAAGAATCATGATGAAAACAAAACCTTAATAAAGAAAGACATTCCTGGAAAGATGTTCGAAAAGAAACTGACAACAGACAACTCCATAAAAGAACCAATCTCTCGAAAACATGATAAAGACTCAACAATGACAAAAAAATCAGAGACACTAACTCTCTTCCTCCACGGCCTTGAATTTTTCTAAAATCAAACTATCATCACAATCAGAAGAGATGCCTGACATTTTTCCAATACCCAATATCATTAAAGACAATTATTTGATGCATCGTCAGTGTCAAGCCGATTAAAAAAATTTAAATGTATCAAATTTCTTAATTAATTATGTATCTAACTATATTTTGACTTGGAGGAAACGAGGGAACTGTATGTGAATGATTTGGTTGTGGAATCGGATTGTACGATAGCTTTTCAGGAGTTTAATCGTAGCGAGGCATCACTATTTGAGTGGGAGGGGTGATTAATGATATTCGAGACCTATTTGAGGAGTTCCAAACATGTCAATTTACTGCAATCAACTACAAGGCTAACTTGTTCTCTTATGCATTCTTGTTAGATTGGATATATTGGAGGGAAAGAATCAAGATTTCAAATCCCTTTGAATAGCAGATAACATTACCTATACTTTAGCTAGATTTGATAACCTTTACTTAGTTTAAACTTGTATTCAAATCTTATGTATATCTCTTAACCTATACACTTATCATTAGAGTGTATATATATCTTGTAATCATCATAAATTAATTTTAAGCTTCATTCTCCAATTACCACAGTCTTCTCTTCTTTATGGTAATCAGAGCTATTCTCTAACGAGCTTCGATCCTCTCTTGCTTTCTTTTTCCCACCCTCCTTCCCAAATCACTTTCTTCATTATGTCTTCCTCGTCTCAACAGACTGGAGTTCTTGTTTCCAGTCAAAACATTCCCCTCTTCACTATAAACGCTGCTGCTCATCTCCCAATCAAATTAACTGCAACCAATTTTCCTACTTGGAGAACTCAGTTTCACTCTCTCCTTATAGGATTTGATTTACTGGGATACATTGATGGTTCTAAAGAAACTCCACCGAAACTAGTTAAAAAAACAGGTTCAACAGAAATGGAATCGAATCCTGCCTATGATCACTGGCTTAGGCAAGACAGATTGATACTCCATGGTATGATATCATCCTCAACAGAGAGTGTAGTCTCTCACATTGCATCTGCTTCTTCTTCCTTTGCTGCGTGGGAAAAGCTTTCAAAGCTTTTTGCAAACAAATCCAGGTCTCGCATGATGTCACTGCGAGAAAAGTTAACTGTTCCAAAAGGAACTCGATCTATTGGAGAGTATTTTCAAGCATTGAGAAGCACAGTTGATGAACTGGCGCTTATTGATACTAACATTTCAGAAGATGAACTGGTCATCTATGCATTGAATGGTGCAGGTATTGAATTCAAAGAGCTAGCTGCTGGCATAAGGGCTAGGGAATCTTACATCTCTTTTGAAGAGCTCATGGATAAATTTGTGGACTATGAGCAGGTTCTTAAGAAACAAGAAACTGATGCTTCTGATATCAGTATACCAACAGCACACTTTGCAAACAGAAATCCTGTCAGATTCAACTCTCAGAATCGAGGTAATTATTATAAGCATAATTCTCCTAATTCTGGTTTTCACAGGCAGAGGTATTATAATCCTGGCAAGAGAATTGTTTGCCAAATATGTGAAAAACCAGGACACTCTGCTAAGAGCTGCTATCAGCTGAGGCCAAAAGGATCTACACCAACTGCAAATCTATGCTCAACCAGTTCTCCTCCTGGTTGGATTCTAGATTCTGGTGCTAACAACCATGTTACCAACAGACTTCAAAATCTTCAGTTAGCTCAAGAGTATGAAGGACCGGATAATCTGCTCATAGGTGATGGCACAGGTCTCCCAATAACTCACACTGGTAAAAGCAAACTCTCGTTTGATTCCAATTCTTTGAGTCTTGAATAATAGTACTTTGTGTTCCTCAAACC
>AWUE01021903.1:0-10104 GCA_001974825.2 Corchorus olitorius
TTTATTAAAAAAGTCACGGTGCAAGTAAAAAAAAGAATAAGCAAGTTAAAAATAAATTTTTTAAAAAAAATTTATTCAATTTTAACTAAGGTTAAGATGAGGTTAAGTAATTAATAATAAATTTAATTAGGTGTGGTAGGGTGTAAATTAGAATTTGATGATGATTCAAATTTGATTAGATTTGATTAGATGACACCATCTTAGTGGAATCTTAAAAGCACCCCTTTTAGGATAATTCTAATAGAATTTAATCTCATAAAAGAAAGATAAAATAAAAAGAACAAAAGTCAAATAAAGTATTTTCCTTAAAAAGTAAGTTTATAGCTATATATGGAGACAATCAATTAGACTCGTCAACATCAGAACTTGTCTCTTGGTCAACGAGAGCAAGCTCTTTTATTCGTGAAAAGCTTACGCTAATCAATAAAAAATGATTACATCCATGTAGTTTTTACTTTTAACATGACTATGAAGCTGTAATATTAGTTAATTGCAGTGCAAACTCTGCGGATTTCACCTTCAGTTCCTGTCTTCACTCCAATGTTACCCATCTTCACCATCGATCTTCCAAATTCCACATTAAAGTTGAGTGCTCGCAGCCCTCTCACTCCCAAGAATTGTTGGACGATGGGTCTGGTTGAAGCATCAGTCCACAACTTCTGATCAGACTCGAGGATTCCACGCCCATTCCTCAGGTTGGTGAAGAAAGTTGTATCGAATCTGTTGGCGCTTCCAGTGTCAAGATCAACACGCCTGCCGCCGTTTGATCCATTCTGAGGACAGAGTGCTTGTAGCTGAGAGACAAACCTTGAGTCGATTGTGGGGTCAGGGCCATTGGCGGTGAAGTTGTAAAGCCTGTAACTGAATAACTGGCAAGCTGTGGTTCCAATGGTGTGTGCTCCTGCAGTTACAAGTAATGTATTAAGTATTGGTCTCCATATTAGACAAATCATATATAGCTCAAAGTTTGTGGGAATTGCATGCTTACCGACAAGGGTAACAAGGTCCTGAGTGTTAAGACCAAAATCAGCAAACTTTTTCTTCTGGGAATCAATGGACTCCCTGAAACCAGGCAAGTTAGAGGTATCTGATGCCAATGAAACCCTCCCATCTCTGCGTCCAGTTGGGACTTGCCAGCTTCTTCCACTCGTCTGCATGGAATATATGAAATATATTTGTATATAAGTCATAAAATTAACATAAAAAAGCAAAGCTATAGTAGTAAATTAGTACTTAGTACTACATTTTCGTGTTTTAGGTAATAAATAATTACCAGAACAACAGAATCACGGGCAGCAAGAGCAAGAATATCAGCACAAGAAACAACTCCAGGGCATGCAGCTTCGAGCTGAGTCTTGGCATCATCAATAACATTGTAGCCTGGTATCAAACGGTTTGGAGGAGCTGTTTTCTCAGTGTTTGGACCGTCGATGAGGATAGAGGCATCGCAGCCATGGACAAAGCAGTCATGGAAGTGCATCCTCAACAAGCCAGGGGCAATTGCAGGGTTGGACCTGAAATGGGATTGAACTGTCGACTTAACAATGGATTCAGCGTTAGGGCATGTAGTTGAATAGAACCCAAGACGAGTCCCTTGTCCTTGCACCAATGTGGTAGCCATGGCAGACAAAAGAAACACTAAAATGTAATGTTTGAGCATCATTTTTGTAAGAAAACAGAGTTAGTGAAGAGAAAAGAGGATTGCAAATTTGCAATGTGATATACTACTAAGAATTAAATTGGGATTTTGCTAAAGGAGAGAAGTTATTCTTTCTGTTTAGTGCTTGTGGCTAGCTTGTGGATTGTGAGTGGTGGTTTATCGATGCAAATTATATATAGGCACAAAAAGTCAGATTATATGAAGCAAAGTCAGCAAAAGTCTGCTCTAGGAAGCAGCATATATGATCCAAGAGGAAGGGGCCAAGGAAACATTCCAAAGTTATATAATGTGGGTGATGTTTGTGGGGGACCACGACGGTCTTTGTTGGCGGTCATATTTCACGTGAAGCATTGGTCTTTGATCTCTTTAGGATTATATTAGGAACAACTTTTTATTTTTCTTTTTCTTAATCGATATTTTTATGCACCAGCACCACCACGAAGTGGAGCGTCCGTGCGTGAAAAACTATATTATCAATTCTTGGATCTTTTATTGTTAAAATTATTGTTTAGGCTTAATCAAAAAAGTTACTATTGTTTAGGGATAGCTATGTTAAAATTGTTATAAACATAGCAAAAATTTTCTAATTATTTCATTAATTACTATTTTTGTAAAGGCAGATTTAAAGTCAATGAGATTTCATTAAGGAAATGACACTAAAAAATGCAAAGAAACAGCGTACAAGCAGAGCAAAACCAACCATCAAGGAAAACTCCACAATGAGATTAATTGAAAGAGTTAATTCTGAACGTCAGCTTCATCTCTAAAGATATGGCTAATTCTGAAGTGAAGAACATTCTTTTTCAATTGTACAATATGTGCCAACCACTTCTTGTCTTCCTCAATCGCCATGGAACTTCTGCAGGTTTTTCCACCCAAGAGACAACATTCATGGGAAATATAGCTATAAATCATAGGATATATAGCTATTTTTGGTTTCTCAAAAGAAAAAACAAGTTATGCTATGCATATATCACTACAAGAAAATGAAATTCCAGAATCGGTTGTTGCCATGGAATTTTCCGTGGTAAACGAGATTGCCACGGGTTTTGCCATGGACAATGGAACGTCGCTTAACCAGCTGTGGCAAATGAAATTCGTGGGAAAACTGATAAATCCGTGCCAAATCATTAGCCACGGGCCGCGACCCGTCTCAAACCCCGAGGTTATATTGATGCTGAAATACGACTTTTCAGGCAACTTTACACGGAATTTCCAACGGAATTTGTCAAAGATAATCGTGCCAAAACCCGTGGGAAAGTTTGCCGCGGTTTTTGCCACGGATTCAGGATTAAAAGTTTAAGCATATTTTCGTGGCAAAGGACGTGCCAAATTGCCACGGGTTTAGGCACAATAACATGATTGAAAAAAAAAATTATATTCATACCCGTTGTAAAGGTTGTGGCAAACTTTGTACGTCCAGGAAATTTTTGGCAAAAATCATGCCAAAATTTTTAAAAGGTTTTTCTTAAAATGTTTAACATGAACATTTAATTCATAAGAAAATATAATACTAATTGCAAAAAAAGAAAATATAATACTAATTAACCTCCAATATTATAATTAAAATATACTAATATTTTTTCCATTTAGAATATTTTTTATAATACAATCACTATAAACAAAAGGGTTGGGGCGTTAACCTCCTGTCAACAAAAGTATAAATGACTCCTACATTAGCCAAAAGGAGCAACATCATCATGTGCCTCTAAATCTTCATCCTGAATATTGTTGTCCTTGTCAGGAGAATTCTCGACTGGCCCGGGCTGTTGGGGTTGTTGACGAGTCGTACGAGAGGACTCAGACACCTGCTCGAGTATTCTAAGTGGCAGAAAGTTTATGTTCTGTTGGGCAAGTGCAGCACACATTGTTTGCAGATATTCCTGCAACTTGTCAAGCTTCTGATCAGATTGTATTTGCTTAGCCTTGGTCGCCTCATTGTCCTGACTAAGCGATTTAATAGTCTCCCGCAACTGTTGGTTCTCCTGTGTCAACGATGAACAGGGGTCGACTACGCCACAACGCTCTGCACGTGCAATGTTTCCCAAGCCTAAGCGACGACCCTTAGTACCTCCAGCAACCTCATCGAAGATAGCATCTTCATCAATAGCTCGTAGTCGTTCTTGATCACCACCGGCAGCCTCTTTAGCTCTTTCGAGAGCGGCATTAAATTTTGCCTGTAAAAAAAGAGCACCACCAAGCAATATAACAAGAAAAATCAGTATTCATATGAATTTAAACAAAACCAGTACAATTCAACAAACTTCAGCATTGAAGATTGAAAATTCAAAGCAAACCAAAGACAGAAAAAATAAGTCTTTCACTCAAAGACAGAACATAAGTTCAAATATATAATTCTTTACAACTTGGAATGGAACCATTAATAAAGCACAGTCCATTCATTTTCAAAGTAAATTAATGATCAGGTCATATATATGCATAAAAGCAAAATATTCCCATTTTGTTAATACAGTTCGAAGACTATAGAAGGATAAGGAATATGCAAAGTGGACGGACTTACGTTGTATGGGTTATCATTGATGATGGAGACACACACATTGGTCCAATATTGATAAAGAAAAGATCATTAATATGGAAAATTACAGATCCATTTGTTTTAATTTACAGCTAACCAAGAATACATTAATTAACATGATTGCAGATACAGTGAAAACACAAGCAGACGATACTATTTCTTAATTTGATAAATAAACTAACATGAACCTTAAAATTTTTCTAGCTTTGGCATTTTGTTGAAATAGCATTTCAACTAATTACATGCCCAGAAATTTGGTAAATAACCCCTAGCTAGCTGGAAAGATGAGAAACATACTAATTATAGCAGAAACTAATAGAACTTTGCATCTTGATGTTTTCCCTTGCTGGTGAGTAAGAGTTCAATAAATTAGAAGAAGCTGAAAGTGGTAAATAGGAAAATGATAGAAACAAGGAGCTGCTTCACTCTAAACGAAAACAGTGTCCACCAAAATCAACTAAACCAAACTCAAGAAACAAAGGACGAAGCAAAAAAAAACAGTCTGCATTAAGATAATCTAAACAAAAAAAAAACAGTCTGTACTATTGCGGTATTCTAGAAATTTCAGAAATTATGCTTTGACTCAAAGACAGAACATAAGTTCAAATATATAACACAAAACGAAAACAGTCCACCAAACAAGAATATGTTATCTTACTAGAATCAAATCCAGCAAACAAGATAATGTAATGTATTAAACTAGGCTCACCATAGTGATGGCTGTTTGACTCGGAGGGTACGTCCCATTTTTTCGATTCCCATGCGTTCGTTCGTAAAGCTCTACCCTTGTTGGCTTTCGGCTCTTTTCGATAATCTGCATATAAGTAATACAAAGTCAGAAAGTAATAGTATATAAATACATAAATAATTGAACCATAATCAACAAAATTAAGATAGTTTTTTCGTACAAATCTTTGACGATGAGTATAAGTGCTGATACGGCCACCACGATAGCCAGATGTACTCGCGAATCCATCAGTGTTGCGGTTCTTTTTGTTCTGCTCCTACAGGGCCCTGAACTGTGGAGATCGCCAATAAGCTCGGATTATATCCCATTCTTCATCTGGGACCCATCCAGGATTTGGGATGTGTAGGGTCTCCCTGGCGATTTGGAACTGCCTACGGATGTGGTCGCTGGCCAGCCTGCCGAAAACACTCCTCACTTCTTTTTCTCTTGATTTTGGCCATGTATAATAGACCTACATAGGAAAAAAAAAGAAATGTCATTTTCTCATAATCTGAAATAATAATACAAAAAAAAAAAGAAATGTCATTTTAACCATATACATTACCTTAATGGTTTCAAACATCTCTTTTTTCACATCTCGCGGAATGAAGCTCCATCCTGGCCATGCCCCACGGTAGTATCTCGCGGAATGAAGCTCAATTACGTGAACTCATTTTGGGTTTTGTATAAGGTATGAAAACTTTGTTTTAGGGGCGGGATTTGCGACGGAATCGAGTATACCGATGGTTTTTGAAACGGATTTTGCGATTTGTCGTTTACTGTAGGGTTTTAGGTCGTTAATACCCACGATTTTTACCATGGTTTTAGGGAAACCGTTTCAAAAACCGTGGCAAATGTAGGATTTAAATTTATTTGAATTTGCAACCTTATCCGCGAGACTTGCCAGGGATTTTGCCAAAACCGCCGCAAAACCCATTGGAAACTGAAAAACCCTGGCAAATGCCGCTGCAAAATATAAATGCAAATTCCATAATTGGCACGTTTGAAACTTGACCATTAATTATATTTTGCAAAATCAGATTTTACAATCCTGATAATAGGCAAAAAAGTCTGTTATATATGATAATCCAACTTCATTATAATACAAAATTAAGATATTTTATTAATCTAGTTTTTTGTAATATTCCATAAAACATTTGAAACCAACAAAGATTAGTAATCATTAGAGGGGTCTACATCATCTTCATCATCTGATGTTTCCTCAGATTCGAATTCTTCTTCATCCGTTGGTAATTCTGATGGAACACTTTGTGGTAATATACCCAAATCAACTTCTAGAGTAAGTCCTTGCAACTGATCAAACAAAGATGGAATTTGCTCTGAAATACTAACTGACGGGGCATGCAGAATATCATCAACTTGGTAGGCTGTGGCATCCTGATCTGATTCTTCTTTAGAAGCTGAATCAACCACTCTCCGTAGACTTTGTCTCACAAACCACCATCCAATCTACTTTGTCTTTCTTCATGCTAGGATAATGACAGTAGTAGACTTGAATCGCTTGTTGAGCTAATATGAATGGGTCGTATTTCTTATAGAATTTCTTGCGATTAACATCCACCAACTTGTACAAAGGGTGAACTTTCATTCCATTTATGGGATCAAACCAATCACCTTCAAATAGAACAACGTTCATTGAGAAGGTGGAGCCACAATATTCAATCTGCACAACATCTTTCAAAATACCATAAAAATCATGTGATGGATCATTAGAATCTGAGCCACAAACACAAATTCCACTATTAATTGTTGCCCTCCCTTGGCCATGTACAAAGGTATGAAAATTGTAACCGTTGACCATGTATGCGGGCCATGAAGTTGCTTTATTAGATGGAGGCCAAGCAAGGTCCTGCAATAGTGGATCGGTTACTGCATTTTCCCTGGTTTGAACCTGTGAGCAAAACTCATATTGCATTATGGTTGAGAAAATAATGTTCACGAAACCTTTATTAATTATATAAGTGCATAACTTACATAGAGTTTGAACCAATCAGCGAAAAACATTTCGATTCCCTAGTCAATTTCATCGGAAGTATGACCTTCATGTTTGAGGTAATCCATGAACATCCTGTAAGTAGATCATTCGCTATAAAAATAGAAGAATCCATAACATGTCAAACACTAAAACTTACTCAAGAATCCATAACATGTCAAGCCATTAACCTACAACATCAAACACTAAAACTTACTCAAGGTAAGGATCAACTTCCGGACAATTTCGCAAAACATAAGTGTGAGCAACTTTTCTTTCCTCATCATTTAGCAAACGAACACGTGGACGACCGTGAAATCTCCCTGGGTAATTGAAAATAGAGAAAGGAGGCTTACTAGGATCATTGACAACTTCATCATTCCTTCGAGGTCTCCTACTTGTGCAACGTACATCTAGTTCAAAATAATGCTGAGAAAAAGTATTGATTTTATAAGCAATGTAAGCTTCGCAAATAGAACCTTCTACAGCTGATTTGTTTTTTATTGTTTTCTTCAGTTGCTTTAGGAACCTAATACAGGGAAATAGTTCATCAATATAATAATGAACGATATATAATACATAAACATTTAATCATAGATAAGGAACACGCACCGCTCAAAAGGATACATCCATCTAAATTGAACAGGACCACCAACAATTGCTTCATAGGCAAGTGAACAATGAGATGCTCCATGGAATTGAAGAAAGCTGGAGGAAATATTTTCTCCAAGTTGCATAAGATAATGGCTGCTTTGTCCTCCAAGTCCAACAATTTATTAATGTCCAATGTTGACGAGCAAATTATTCGAAATAAGAGGCTCAACTCAGTCAAAGGACCCCAAATTTCAGCCGGCAACATCTCCCTGAATGCAATAGGAATTAACCTCTGCATAAAGACGTGGCAGTCATGGCTCTTCATGCCAGTCATCTCCAACTCTTTCATATCCACGCATCTACGCATATTTGATGCGTAACCATCAGGAAACTTCAAGACAGACAACCAGTCACATAGAACTCGCTTTTGTCTTTGGCCAAAGTGTAAATCGCCTTTGGTTTTTGACCAAAAATGTCATCTTCAACCGCAATATCATCTCGATAACAAAGAACTTTGAGATCCTTTCTTGCATTAACAGTGTCCATACTCTTCCCTGGCACATCCATAACTGTCCCAAGCACATGATCAAACACATTCTTTTCTATGTGCATGACATCGAGATTATGTCGGATCAAGTTAGTTTTCCAATATGGTAGGTCCTAAAATATGCTTTTTTTCGTCCATTTATGAATAATACAGTAACCATCAGGCTTATTGAGAGGTCTTCATAGGCCGTAGCAAAAAATTGAACCCGATCATAAGTTTCTTCGCCAGACAACCTTGGTGGCGGTGGACTTTTCACTACACAATCCCGGGTGAAAGAATACTTATCCCTTCTATAACGATGCTTTCTTAAGAAAGCTCGATGGCAATCAAAGTAACTAGCCTTCCTACTATAAGGGAGGACAGAGGCCTTTGATTCTTCCATGCATATCGGGCATCCCAAAACACCAGCAGTGCTCCAACCAGACAACATGCCATAAGCAGGAAAATCATTAATTGTCCACATCAAAGCAGCCCGCATGTTGAAACTACTCGATGATACACAATCAAAAGTGTCAGCACCATAAACCCACAAATGGTTTAACTCCTCAATCAAAGGCTGAAGATAAACATCTATGTTCTTTTTAGGATTCGTAGGACCGGGACATATCAAAGACAAAAACATGTAAGGACTCTTCATGCACATACTCGGTGGAAGATTATAAGGAGTCACTATGACCGGCCAACATGAATAAGTCTTACCGAACTGCCCATGGGGCGCAAAACCATCTGCACACAGACCAAGCCTGATGTTACGAGGATCGGATGCAAAATCTGGATAAGTCCTATCGAAATGCTTCCAAGCTTCACCATCGGACGGGTGAGACATAAATCCCTCAGTTGTCTCATGAGTATGATGCCAAGTCATATGCTCTGCTGTTGCTTTCGAGGCATACAACCTTTGCAATCTGGGAGTAAGTGGCAAGTATCGAAGAACTGATTGTAGTATTCTTTTTCGCTTCGGATTGTCCAGCCTACCTCTACCCTCTTTGTATCTAGATTTACCACAAAACTTGCAATCTGTTAACTCGACATCACCTTTCCAATACAACATGCATCCTCCTGGGCAAGCATCGATTTTGACAACAGGTAGCCCTAAATTACGTACTAACTTTTTGTGATGGTAAAAGTCTTGAGGCAAGGTGTTATCAACCGGCAACATATTCCTAATGGCATCACACATGTCATTGTATGTAGCCTCAGACATATTTGAATCCGACTTGATTGTCAAAAGCCTTGAGACAGCAGATAATTGGGTTTCCCTGGAATGAGCTCCCCAGTCACATCCAATCCACAAAGGCTGGTCGGATGCTGCAATCATATCAAAGAAACTTTGATCCAAATTTGTAGAACCCCCACCTTCATCATTCAGGACACCGGGTTCGTCAATGTTGATGGGGCCTGCTTCTTCTTCAGGATGAGAAACAAAGTTTGGACGAACTGAATCATATACCATCCGTTGATCCCACCTCATATGCTCGTAATCGCCCCAGTGAGCCATCTGCTCAGGAACCGGCTCTGCTAATTCTGGGTCAACGACGAATCCTTGTCGCTCATGAAGGGCCCATGCCTCTTCACCGTGAGCCGTCCAATTCCAATATTTCCCCATGAACCCTCTGCGACACAAATGCTCCGACACATCTTCTGAATCGAGGAATAATCTATTTTCACATTTATAGCATGGACACCGTATTTTATCCCCACTCATATATTGAGGCTGACGTGTAGCAAATTCAACAAATTCCACAACTCCATCAAGAAACTCTTGCCTAATGCCTCCACGGCTAGGATAATTCCTATTATACATCCACCTCCTATTTTTCATTATAACTGCAACAAACAATAGATTCATTAAAACTTTTTCTCTACATGTTCGACTTGCAATATAGGATCATACAAAACCAATTTCCATCTAAAATGCATAAATAATTTTTTCAATTTGGTCCTTACATTTTTCAATTTTTCAATTTGGTCCTTACATTTTTCAATTTTTCAATTCCATCCCCTAAGTTATAGATCTATGTCATTTTAGTCCCTTATTCATATCAAC
>AWUE01021904.1:0-11444 GCA_001974825.2 Corchorus olitorius
GATTATGGAATGAGATCAACAAGAAATCATGTCTTCCTCTTGTGTTAAATACAAAAATATAAGAAAAAAAGAGTTTAAAACCTTTGAGACTTTGAGAGAAAATGAAAGTTGAGCTGCTGCAAAATGGTTTCTGCTTGCTGCTGCTCAAATTATAACACCCCGAGCCAAAACGCTGCGTTTTGGCTCAAACAATTATTAAAAAAATAATAATAATAAATTTGCAACGGTCTTTGCCACGGAAATTTCACTACTCATTTGTCACGGAATTTGCCACGGTATTTTGAAAAGCCCGTGGTAAAAATTGTGGCAAACTCGTTGTGGCAAAAACCACGGCTAATTACGCACAATTTTTACCACGGTATTCATTCTCCGTTTCAGTTAGCAAATGGCCCTCGAGTTTTGCGACGATATTGCCCGTGGCTTGGTTTTGCCACGGATTTTGAAGCGGGAAACCTTTTTTCCGTGGCAAATTCTGTGGCTACTTTGCTACGGAAAAATTCCGCTCCAAACCTAATCGTGGCAACACTGTCAGTTTCTTGTAGTGTATATTGCTTTATTCCTAATATTGTATAGTATATAAATCATATAGACTTCATTCTTTTTTTTTTTGAAAAATATATAGACTTCATTCTTAATTACATGAATATGATAATAACTATCTAGTAACTTAATTAATTAAAGGATTATATATTGTGAGTATATCATATTAGAAATTGAATAAATGTATTTAGCATAGAAATACAAGTGGATTTTTTCTTGACATCATACAAAGTGGATTTTGTTAGCTTTTAGTCTTTTCATCATTAATTGTTTATATGATATATCTGATAAGGTTTAGTCTTTTCATCAATAAATGTATTTAGCATAGAAATACAAGTGGATTTTTTCTTGACATCATACAAAGTGGATTTTGTTAGCTTTTAGTCTTTTCATCATTAATTGTTTATATGATATATCTGATAAGGTTTTCGATCAAGTCCAATTTCACTGCTCAAGCAATTCCTTGGCAGTTGGCAGCCTCGTATTTAATCTTGGCCTCCTGAATTGCCTAATTATATGGAATGAGTCTAAAACAAACAAAAGGAAAAATCATTTAATTCAGTTCTAATTAACCTGAATAATAATTTCTGGGTCTTTATAGCAAAAATAATTTCTGGTCTTATATACAAATTAGGAAAGAAAAAGTACTACTCCCATTGTCGTTATCACCATATATTTTGCTACTTTTTGGTCTTTATTTCTATGATGAATTGAGGATCAGGAGAGTAACTAAAGATGGAGACGTCCGCAACCAACGTGTATGACGCGGAATAAGATGAAGTCATAGTTTTGACCTTTTAAACAATCACTCTACAACTATCAAAATCAAAATCTTTCATATACAAAAAAAAAAAAAATCAAAATCTTTCCTTTTTTTTATTTGAGGGAATAAACAGAAAAATCATTCAAAAATGAAGGATTCAATACACATGATAAATTTGTTATCAAAATAAAAAATACATATAATAAATTGGATCACACTATATATATCTTCGAGCTTTCTAATTATTATAGTTATGACTGTGTACAAATTTTAATAAAGATCGATTTTCAACATATTTTTTTTGAAATAAATCAACATATTAATTATATTATTATATACTAATATAGATTTTTGACATTTCAATAGTAATTGATAGTATATTATTGATCGATTAACATCAAATCCATTGCACAAAAAAAGATTAACATCAAATCCATGGTCCTATTTCATGTGACATAAATAAGATTTTGTCAAATTTAATAGATTATTAAGTTTTAATATGATTAGTCTCTTATTGACGACTTTGTTATAGCAGCCACGGCCCACACCCTTTATTATGGATAAAGGATATCACAAGAGGAACATGATAGACGTTTACTTAAATGAAAGATTCAAATGAAAATTTTATTATATATATGTTTGTAAAAACCAAAAATGTATAGTATAATTAAAAAAGAAAAGAGATTTTCATTTTCTCTTGTGATCATATATACCCGATATTATTAGCAAAATTTGACTAGAACGTGATAGTAACATTATGATGACTTCCATCTTTTGATCTAATTATTAGAAGTCGAGAAAGTCATATAATTAAGGATGACGTGTATTCATGAATCTAGTCTTGCTCACTTCCTTCACTCCTTATAAACCAAAAAATAAAACATTAATATGATTTTTTTTTGGCCAAAAACATTAATATATGATTATTATTCATAAAACCCATCTTTCCTCGAGAAACCAGAGATAATAAACATTAAAGGGTCAAATTCGACAATTTGCAGTTCGTTACCATGCATTGCATGCACCCACTAAGTTTATTAAATTAAACCTCCTCCTTTTTAATTGTCATCATCCAAATTAATTATAACAAAGACAAAAGCCAAAAGGCCTGTATAGATTAATTAATGTTTGCCAGCGGGCAGACAATACAAACATTTTTGGTAGAAATTTGATTGCATATCCTCAAAAAACATTTTATTTTCTCTTCACTTTTTGACTACTCCACTCCTCCATCCAATATAATAGTGGTGGCACACTCAATAAGTTTAGTAAGTTATAAATATATATAATATTATTATTTGCACCTAATTTTTGTTATAATATTAACATTAAGCATGCGCGTAATCCCTTATATTATTTAGTTATTGATTAATCATAGAGATTAATCAATTATTATTGAGATTAATGTCAAGTATGTCAAATCCAGATTAATATATATTTAAGCTACTACGTACTTTATATTATTAGCCAACTATGAGAAGATTTATATATGTATGAAATAGTAATTAATAGTAGAAAAGTCAAATATTCCATTCATACAAATTATTAATGATACAATTATACAAATAGTAGTACTAATTAATACAAAAGAGTAGAAACAAATCCTATCTTATTTTAGGATTTGCTTTGTACAGAGATCACTACTTTCTCTCTTTCCTTGTCAAAAAGAGTGAGCCTTATTAGTTTAACATCTCAGCTTGCGCCTAGCTAATTAAATTAATAAACTACCACCGTCATTGACACTTTTCAAAACCACAAATTAATATTATTACGAAATCTTAATTAATCAATGAAGATTAGTTAATGGCAGAGCAAATCCTTCTAATTTCACCATTAGTCCCGGTCTTCACACCAATGTTACTCATCTTTACCATGGACCTTGCAAATTCCACGTTAAAGTTCAATGGTCGCAACCCTCTAACACCCAAGAATTGCTGCACTACGGTTCTTGTGGAGGCATCGGTCCATAACTTTTGATCAGACTCGAGAATTCCCCTGCCATTTCTCAAGTTGGCAAAGAAAGATGCATCGAACCTATTCCCGCTGCCGGTGTCCAAATCAATGCGCCTAGAGCCATCGCCGTTTTGTGGGCAAAGAGCTTGAAGTTGAGGGACGAATGAAGGGTTGATTGTTGGGTCAGGTCCGCCATTTGTGAAGTTGTATAGCCTGTAGCTGAAAAACTGGCAAGCCGATGTCCCTATGCTATGTCCTCCTATATAAGTAACATGTTAATTAGTATATATTTTCAAATACTAATCATATTTTAATTGGATATATAAGAAAAAAAAAATGCATACCAACAAGTGCAACAAGGTCTTGAGTGTTGAGACCAAAGTTGGAAAACTTTGCCTTTTGAGAGTCAATAGATTCCCTAAAGAAGGGCAAATTGGCTGTATCTGATGCCAATGAAACCCTCCCATCTCTTCGTCCTGTAGGAACCTGCCAGTTTATTCCTCTTGTCTGCAATTTTCATACGTATAATAAGCATTATTAGTGATTATATTTCTCGAATACTTTGTAATAATATAAGATTTATATATTAGTAATATTTACCAGAACGACAGAGTCACGAGCAGCTAGAGCTAGAATATCAGCACATGAAACGACGCCAGGGCATGCAGCCTCGAGCTGAGTTTTGGCATCATCAATAACTTCGTAGCCTCTCAACAAAAGGTTTGGAGGGGCAGTTTTCTCAGTGTTAGGGCCATTGATGAGGATAGAACCATCACAGCCCTGGACGAAGCAATCATGAAAGTGCATCCTCAGCAAGCCTGGTGCAATGGCAGGATTAGACCGGAAATGGGATTGCACCGTTGACCTAACAATGGATTCAGCTCGAGGGCAAGTTCTGGAATAGAACCCAACACGAGTGCCCTGGCCTTGCACTAATGCAGCAGCCATGGCAAACATTAGAATCATTGCAATGCATAATCTGCAGGGCTTGGTGTAAGCACCCTTCATTCTGGACAAATATTGGGAAAAAAGTAAGAATGATTCAAAGAAAATGAAAAAAATGATTAGTGTACTGTCGAATGGCTCCAAGTACTTAGAGGAGTGTATTTGGTGCTTTGGGTTGTGGTTTGGGGGGAGGGGGGAAGGGAGAAGAGTGTATTTATAGGCCAAAAATGCGAAGTCAACTGGCGGAGATTGGAGAATAAGTAAAGGAAGCCGGCTATAAAGAACTGCCATTGAAAAGAATAAAGAAAGATTCAGTATTAGTATATGATGAGTTAGGATATATTAGAAGCGTGTTTTATGTAAGCATAGAAATTAGGAAGTGACTTGCAAATTTATTGTTTCGGCGAGAGCGCGTTACCATATTCACGTTGAGAACAGGTCTTTTTGTCAAAGAATTTTTTATGACTATATTACCAATTTACTAATTAAGTTGGGAATATATATTGGGAATCAAATTGTGTTCTTATTATGAATAATATATATTATAAAACAATAGATCTATTGGGTCGAATGGATATCTGTATCTCTTAAGTAAAGTATTTAAATATCATAACTAAAAAAAATATACAGTGGATCCCAACTCGAATACTTGGAGTTGTTAAAAATAATTGAATTTGGAAGTTAATTTTACGGCTTACGGAAATTGCAATATATATAAGTTTTACCTGCCAAAAGTCCCGTTAATAAATTAATTGATGGTTGGAAAGTGTATCATCTTAGAGGTATACTAGTTTATTAGTTTCGCTGGCTACTTGTTGTCATCGATAGAAACCTTTCGAAAAATTTCCCGGGTTTACATTTGGACATGCACAAGGATGTTAATTACGTACCGAAAATGTCAAATTTCTTTGACTAATTACTATTAATAGGAAGCCATTAAGGAAATTAACGTGGTTTACTTTCTGCTCCTTGACATGATTGTCGTGTTGCAATCTTCAAAATACTTACTAATTCTAACAGGCATATGTATATATGGCGGTGAAAAAAATAGTGGAAAATGAAAGCCGGTTGACATTAAAGAAAACAAACTTAAAAAATAAGAGGCGTTGACATTGCCAAAAGACTATTCTTCGCGCGAAGCGAACAAGCATATACAAAATTCCCTCACAATTAAAGAATTCATCCCACGACAAGTTCCTCCTCTAATTTGCTTGGTCTACGCCCATGTACTCCATATACGTAGTTATATCCTTAACCATTCTTTAATTGGGCCGGTTTCCTTTGCTTGTTGATCACTTCTTGTTAACTACTCTTGAATTTTCTCTAATTCTTTATGATTGGGAGTGATGTTAAGATATCAAAATTGAAATCTCTTTTAGGTAGATTTTAACTTCTCTCAGCTAGATAGGAATTCGATTCTTTAATGATTTTAATTGGGTAATTGCTTAATTAAGGGTAAAACGTTTTACACTCAACTCAATTTAGGGTAAAATCTTTTAATTTGGTCGATTGGGGGCAAAACGTTTCAAAATGGCTTCAATTCAAGGCAAAGTGTCGATTAAGGGTAAAACCTTTTAGAGATTGAAATACACGCACCGTTAAACTTAACGTGTTGCCGTCATTCGAAAACGTTTAACCCCACATTGATAAGTTTCGAAAACCTTTTACCCCAAATTGAGTAATTATCTTTTTATATTAGATTATATTTTTTCCAATTCTTTTTGTAATACTTTTGTATTAAAGAAAATAATTTAAAATAAAAAAAAATTACTTTTGGAGGATAAACATAATCATCTTCCATTGGAGTCTCCATTCAGCACCACACTTTCCAAGAAATTATTTTGGCCGAACACTTTCCAAGTGAATTTTTTTCATTAAACACCCATTTCAATGATGACATTACATTAAACACTTGCAAATCTACAATTTTCAAAAGTTAGAATTCAAATACCGTCGCACCAGCAAACACTTGTCCATACTGTAACTCCAAGATCAGCAAACACCAAACCGTCAAAACCAGTCCGACCACCATCAAGAGGAAGAACACACATTGACGAACCAAAGTTGAAGGTTTGGACGGACTCTTCGCGATCGTAGGCAATGGAGAGGAAGAACCAAGCGAGGATGGGAGGCCGAAAATCCGGCCATGGGCGGTGGATTGCAATGAGGGATAAAATATTGCCATGGCGGCGGGTTGTAGTGAGAGATAGAGTAGATTTTGTCTTTGTTCTTCTCAGGTGTATTTAGATCTATGCTATTTGGATGGTTTATTGGTGAATCTAGTTTTGGATTTGACTTTAAAAGGGAGTAGAGTAGATCTGGAAACTTGGGCAAAATTTAAGGTAAGATCAGGGCTTTGACGCGGCGGAGCAATGTGGCTTACGACAGAGAGATGGATAGAGATCTGTTAGTTTTTGATAGTTTTGATGATGTTCTTAATTTTTATGTTTAGAAAAGTTGTTTGATCTTAAATGGGATTGATAGATAAATAGAAAGTGTTTGTATGGAAAAAGAAAAAAGTAAACCCATTTTTAATTGTTTTATATATTATTTTGTTATTTATTACTTATTATAATTTTAAAGTTTTTTAATAATAATAATTTGGTTTTTTTGCCGGAATTTAAATTTGTTAAATTGAATAAATTTGTTCTTTTAAATGCCATGTGTCATAATATTATTGGGTTAATAATTTAACGCGCTTTTAATGTACGTGTAATACACATCCCGTTTAAATTGACACCATGCTCTAAATTGAAGCCATTTTGAAATGTTTTGCCTCCAATCGGCCAAATTAAAAGATTTTACTTCAAATTAAGTCAGGTGTGAAACGTTTTACCCTTAATTGAGCAATTAGCCTTTTAATTGCTATATATATGGTAAATTTAAGCAGTATATTTTTTTGTACTTAAATGTAAGCAATATTTATTTCGAGGAGGGGTGGTAAATTTAATGTCCCATAATGTATATTTCTAAAAACGATTTTTAAAAGGGAATAATCTGTCAAGATTACAAACTAAAACTCAGAAATGAGCTGAATACGTGAGAATTATATATATATATATCTATATACTATATAAGTCTAAACTTCAAAATCATTGACCTGAAATATTTAAAATAACCTTTTTAATTTTAAAAGTTTAGCATTCATTTAAAGGGTAAACATGTATTTATCAAATTAAACTTTTAAGGTTCAATATGTAATTTCATTTATCAATTAAATTAAATATATTATTATATTAAAATTTATTCTTTTACCGCACCCTTATTTCAATTAATTTTTAATTCCTATGTAATATATATAATAACTAAAATACTTACATTAATTAAATTCTTAGGTATTTTTTTATTCAAATTCTTAGGTATTTGTGCAAACGTATTGACTAAAAAGAAATATTGTTTTGTTGGCCAAAAAAAAAGAAATATTGTTTCCTTAATAATAAATAAATCGGATCTTAATATCTTTTATAATTTTGAAATTTTGTTTGACATTGATCTAATTTAATTTAATAAATCAACCACTAATGTTCAACTAATTTTTTTTTGGTATAGTTCTATATATATAATAGTAATGTGTTGTATCTTATTCACTACAACTTTGTTAGTAATCTTAGACTTAAAAAATTAATAACATTCACCATTGATAAATAAATCGGATCTTTAATATCTTTTATAATTTTGAATTTTTGTTTGACATTGATCTAATTTAATTTAATAAATCAACCAATGTTCAACTACTTTTTTTTGGTATAGTTATATATATATAATAATAATATGTTGTATCTTATTCACTACAACCTTGTTAGTAATCTTAGACTTAAAAAATTAATAACATTCACCATTGATAAAGTTATTAAGCATGTAAGGTTGCTACATTTCTTGATACAAAACTATAGCTTTCTAATTAGTAAGCATAAATGAGAAATTTGATAACCAAAATTGCTAAGAATGTAAGGTTATTAAATTGGCTAATTGCTCAAATAAGGGCCTAACGTTTGCCAAAATGCTCAAATAAGGGCGGATCTTTTAATTTGGCCAAATAAGGACCTAACGTTATAGAAAATGCTCAAATAAGGGCCCGATCTTTTAATTTGGCCAAATAAGGGCCCAACGTTATCGAAAATGCTCAAATAAGGGCCTGGCATCAGTTTGGATGATAGGTGAGAATTTTCGACACCAGACCCTTATTTGAGCATTTTGGCAAACGTTAGACCCTTATTTGGCCAAATTAAAAGATCGGGCCCTTATTTGAGCATTTTGGCAAACGTTAGGCCCTTATTTGGTCAAATTAAAAGATCAGGCCCTTATTTGAGCATTTTTGCAAACGTTAGGCCCTTATTTGAGCAATTAGCCTATTAAATTAGTTGAAAGTTATCTAAAAATTAGTTGAAAGTAGTATAATGCCTTTTAATGATCATTATAGTTTTTTGTAACCTTAAATAAGATCATTACCTTTTGCTATGTTATTTTAGATCACATTGATCATTCATTAATTTGGTAGAGTTATAGCGAGATATCAATTTTAATTTTACTTCAGCTTGGCAAAGATACGCATATATAGTATATAAATGATTTCTCTATCACCAAAAAAAAGGAAGGACATATGAATTAGTAACTAGGAACCAATTTTGTACACCTAATTTTATACTTCCTTATGTTGCATTAAGTTTAGTTATAAGTTATAACCTTATATGGAAATTTGACTTACAGGTCAGGGTATGTTTGGTTGAATTGTGAGATTTTGGAGAAATATAATAATCAAAATTACAAAAAATGTAATAAGAAATATGATAACCAAAATCACAAAAGATGTAAGGTTATTGAATTAGTGGATAGTACTATACCTCTTTTGTGATCATTATAGGTTTTTCAGTAACTTTTGAGAAAAATGGCAAATATTCACCGTTGATGAAAGTTTACTAATGTTATTAAAAAAATAAGGATTGGTAAATACAATTTTAAGAACTTTTATAGCATTTTTAGTAAATTTAAGTAATGAAATTTGTAACACTTTATTGATGATAAAAGATTACTAAAATTAATAAGGATGTAAGGTTCTTTCAATCTAGATAGTATTATAATGTTTTCTATAACCTCTTAAGTAATTAATCTTAGATAAGAAAATCAGTACTGTACGTATCTTTATAGTGCAAGGTCATTAAATTAGTTGATAGTACAATACATTTTTTTATGATTATTATAGCTTTTTCGGTAACTTTTGAGGAAAAAAATGGTAAATCTTCACCATTGATGAAAGTTTACTAATGTTATTAAGAATGTAAGGATTGATAAATACAATTTTAAAAACTTTTATAGCTTTTTTAGTAGATTACTCAAGTAATTAAATTAGTAACTATCATTACTGATCATAAAAAGTTACTAAAATTAATAAGGATGTAAGATGACTTTTTTTGCTACAAAAGTACCATAAAGTAAAAGAGATGGCAATAACTACGGCCTCAGGATGCCAACCCCGATCCGGTCTTCAATAAGGATGTAAGATGACTTGAATCTAGATAGTACTATAATGTTTTTCGGCAAAAAAAAATATTAAAAATGTAAGGATTGGTAAATACAATTTTAATAACTTTTTTTAGCCTTTTTAGTAGATTACTTAAGTAATTAAATTGGTAACCTTCATTATTGATCATAAAAAGTTACTAAAATTAATAAGGATGTAAGATTATTTGAATCTAGATAGTACTATAATGTTTTCATAACTTTTATAACCTTTTAATTAAGTAATCTTAGATAAGAAAATTAATCAGCGACCAATATTACTAATAATGTAAGGTTATTAAAATAGTAGACTGTAAAATACCTTTTTGGAATTTGGATAACCAATACAAGTTTTTTAGCAATTTTAGGTAAGAGAATTGATAACTATCTTATTACTTAAGTTACGAAGGATTTAAATGTTACTTAATTTTTATTGATAGCATCGTAGCCTTTTTAATAACCTCTAAAGGTTTTTTTGGGGTTACTTATGTAAGAAAATCGGTATTAATTACTTACTAAAGATGTAAGATATCAATATATAATTAAGGTTGTTAAATTTGTTAATAACATCATGCCTCGGTCCTAAAACGTCTTTTTTAGCCATCTAATAAAAAAACATGTCACTCGATAAGTCTTGGTCCGAAAACGTCTTTTTTTATGCATCTAATAAAGAACATGTCACTTGATATTTGATTAATAATACTATCTATGTAACAACATTGGATTAATTCTAACTAAATTTATCTAATTAAACATAAAAGTAATAATAAAATGCAATAGATGTAACATGAAATTAAGAAAAAATATTGTAAGTTTCTTTACAACTTTGCCTTAATTGATGTTAAAAAATTTCGAAAGATTTAATTTAAGGTGAAAACGAATTAATTTTGCAAAAGAATATGAAATCCAAAAAAAGAAGAAGAAAGAAAAATCGAGCTTTCTATATTCCAAAAACGATACTTGCTGCATTCAATTAAAAATAAAAAGCCGATTCTCATCCATTTCAAGAGCTTCATAGTTTGAAATTTTAGATAAGTTTCAATTGTTAAACCAATAAATTTTCCTACGTATCATGAATATTGGTGAGAAGTTCTTCAAAAAGGGTTTAGAAGAGAAAGAAAATAAGATGAAAAGAGGAAGTAAACAACCTTAAAAGTATTTATTATTCCCTCCCCATTATGGATTAATTAGGATTAAGTGATTTTAATGAGATTTTTTTTTACAAGTTAGAATATAGTAGTAGCATTCAAAACTTATTTGATAGCGAACATTATAGTTATTTTGATATAATCTTAAATAGTTTTAAGTAAGAAGATTCATAACTTTTTTTTATATATAAAAAGTTACTAAAATCATCCAAGAGCGCAATTAGGTTTGTAGAGAACATTATAGCTATTTTAATACCTTTTATAATTTTTTTAGTAATTTTAAATTACAAGATTAATAACATTCATAATTGACGAAAATTATTAAAAGTAATAAAAACATAAGGTTACTGAATTTGTTGATAGGACTATAGCTCTTTTTTTCTTTTTTTTTTTTATAATCTTCGCAACTTTTTTTACTAATCTTAGATATGAAAATTATACTCCTCATTAAATTGATAAAATGCTACTAAATTTATAATTAAAGATGTTAGGTTACTAAATTACCTTACACTATAAAATTTTTTATAACCTTTATAACTTTTTTAACAACCTTAAAGAAGAACATTGGCAAATGTCATTATTGATAAAAGACTACTAAA
>AWUE01021907.1:0-29233 GCA_001974825.2 Corchorus olitorius
AAAAAGATAAAATGCTTGAACAGGGCAGTAGTTACTTATAAAGTACAGTCAGCAGCTTCCTATTTTCGCCAGAACATCCAAAAATATGCATACATGTAAAGAATTCTCATGCATTACCAGTAGCAGCATAAACTAGTATATATAAGACCTGCTAATCTTTTATAGCAACATAACCACAAACATGAAGAAAACCAGTAAACAGTGGATGTAAATAAGGTTGGCTTGATCTGACAGACAATGTTTTAGGTAAGATACCAGAGTCCTAAAACTTGCTCTCATTTGGAAAATGAAAAGTAACTAGCATACCACAGTAAAAATTGGGAAAAAATACTATCAAAATGTAATCTTATGCTCTACTTTTTGGCACCAAAATCTTGCTGATTCTCATAGAATAGTTTCTCCTGTTCTTCTTTTTTGCCATGACTTCATTTCCTATAGCTTCCTTTTGAATAATCTTGAAAGTTGAAACACTAAAGTGGCACATACTTTACAATTAAATCTATCACTAAAACCACACCATCCTTTAGTCCATGGACCTTAGAGTTTACAATCAACTGGTCCATAATCTAGGCTAGGTCATACAGTCCTATAAGATGGCATATTTATCTATCTATATAAAGTGCTACAGAAGGAGAATATGAATAGAAAAATAGAAGAAAAAATAATGGCATGAAATATTTTCCCGATTTTATCTGACATAGAATCCTCAATAAGATTAATTCAAGTCCTAATGATTTGATAGTGAACCACACAAAATAAAAATTGGTCTATCCTCAGTCACATGCCAGAAAGAGAAGTAATAATGTTCACAAAATAGTCCCTGGAGAGCGGAAACCTCAATACCTCTGTTTGTCAAATGATCCATAATCCTTACTAGATTATAGATTTTCTATATGGTAAAATGATAACTATAAGCTGACCAAGTAACCGGTGTCATTAAGAAATATTGCAACGGTAGCCTACTCAGAGAGAATAATCATTTGACTTGACTATAGCAGCCGGCACAAGATATAACATATGCAAGCTCAAAGCATCTATCATAAACTACAATGTTGACCAAATAATATGCCTCAGTTAAGATCAGGGTAATTGTAATATAGCATTGCTAATAAAAGGTAGACGAATGCTTGATAGTACAGTTAGAAGTAATCCTTCATTCAAACTAATTCAAAACAAAACCCAACATCATTTAAGCAATCAGAAATCCACAAGGATCAAGACTTCACAAATAAAACAAACTCACTAAACATTTCAGCAAAAGAAAAAAAAAGCATATTAAATACAATTCTAAGGATAACAAATAAACTAATATAAGTAAAAATGATATTCCACATAGTATGAATATAAATAATCCTACACAAAGATCCCTGAGCTCAACTATACACATCCATTACCTGCATAAGCAAAACCTTGAAATCACTTGGAAACCAAAAGAATTTCTGGCTTCTTAGCTTTGCTAGGTGTGTTAGCATTTGAAGACGAATTAGCAGCAGCCGCAGCAGCTGCCTTTGCAGCTGCTCTTGCACTCTTATCAAGCCTAATCAGACTCTGCAACGCCAAGATCGCCTGTGGCGCCAAATCATGAGAAGCCCTCGCGTATAAACACCTAATTGCAACAGAGGCAGAATCCTTCACATCTTGCGAATTCGAAGGACCAAACAAACAGTGGCCTAAAATGGTTACCACCGGCCTCAAAAGTTCCCAAGGCAACGGGATCCTCACACCCTTTTTCTCCAAATTCTCCGCATTTTCTTTGTTAATCCCCAAACTGTCCATCTCCACGACAACTTCCTTAATCACATCATCCTCATAGTCCTCGTTATAATCATCGCGGTTCCCCGTTCCGCTGCTGAACCCCGAGTCCTCCCTTAGAAGGCGGGCATGTCCGTTACTGTTTCCGTTACCATTTTCATGGTGATCTTGATCATCGGCATCAAATTTTGTTCTGCAAGGACAATCTTGCCCCGCCCAAGCGGCAGCGAAGTTGCAGAACTCGCGCTTAGACCAAGCCGGCATTTGAGAAACTTGCTTATAATAGCAATCGAGCGCGGTTCCGACTATGATAGCTCGCTTAGTTGACTTGACAGCTAAATGTGGCTCGAGCGGAGGTGATAAAACTCCGACGGATTGCCTAGATCTGTCATTAACAGGCTTGTTACGAGGAGTGTGGTACAGAGAAGGTTGAGAGAGGTCAGGAATTTGGACGAGGACCGCTTTCCCAGAACGAGATTTGGCTTCGGAAGAGTAGACAGCCAAGAGAACGGCTTCGAAGCCAGCGAGGGAAGGGAGGGTAGAGGAATCCGAGGAGTGGATACGGGAAAGGTAGATGCCGGAGAGAAGAGGGAGGAAAGAGAGGACGAGGAGGCGGAGTTGAGGATCGGAAGATTGAAATGTTTCATAGAGCCATTGACAGAGAGGGTCTGAGCCGGAGCCAGATGAAGGAGAGGAAAGGGCGGTAGAAATTAGGGAGTAAGCGGAGGGCGATGAAAGGAGAGAGAGAGCGGGGCGGTCGGAATCTGCTAAGGAGGAAAGGGTGAGTCCGTCGGATGGGAGGAGAGAGGAAAGGGAAAGGATGCGGGAACGTTGCTTGGAGATGGATTCCCACCAGGAGTGCATCGGATCGTTGTCGGTGGTGGTGGTAGTGGAGGGAGGAGGGTGGTGGGCGGTGGAGGATGAAGTGGAAGAGGAGGAGGAGGGGGAATTTGTGGAAGCGTTATGGTGAAAGTCCATGGCGGAGATGGTGGTGGTTTGACTTCAGTGGGAATTCGGGGAAGTAGCTAGATTTGAGGATTGAGGGATTTGGGGATTTGGGAACCCGATAGTCTCGGGTCTGGGCTGCGGTCTCCTGCCTGCTTTCAGATAGTGAAGCTGACTTTCTTTTTCCTTCTTTTTTTCTTTTATTTATTCTTTTTTCGGCCAAAAAAAAATTTAATTAATACTTAAGCTTTGTCGATGGACACAATGCCTACCGTACAATTTTTTTAAGAGATTTTGTTTGGTTAATAGAAAGATATATTTTGTTTGATACATATGCTCATCCTATTCTTTTGACATTAGGCTTCTTTTCAAATTTTTTTTAGCATCAAGAACATTATGCTTATATTATCAAAAAAAAAAAAAGAACATTATGCTTATTTTCAATTTATCTTATTCTTTTGACATTATGCTTATTTTCAATTTAACAAAGATGATAGTAGTAATTAATTACAAGAAATGGGTTCATTCTAAAGGGGAAGTAGTCTTTTAAAACAAGTGTTCTAGTTAATGAAAATGATTCCAAAATCCAAACATTTTCAATTCCAAAAACAAAACGATTATAATTTTTTTGGGTAAGTAAATCGATTATTGTTCCTCCAAACAATAAGATTTAATAAATTGAGTCTATTTTACTTCAAAAAAAAATAAATTGAGTCTATTTTGGATGAAAATGGCTCAAAATTTGTTTAAAACAATAGTTTAAATATTTTCATTAGAACCGTACCTATTTTTATCTAAATTATGTTAGATTTGTTAAACATGAGAAATGTTTAAACTTAACTAGATATTATCCATGCGTATCTACTGTCTAAGTCAATTTTTTTTTTTATTTCCACACAAAAAATTTTAATTTTAAGAAGAAAAACATGATATAAGGGTTTTTAATTTGGAATGGAAAAAAATCTTGAATAAACAAAGAAAGCTATTAATTCAAGTGAAAATATTAATTGTAATATTATCTCAATGTATTATATTGGGTGAGTGAAATTATTAATTTAATTAGATTATATTAGAATTTAATTAAATAAATCTACTCACAACCAATTAACTTTGAACAAATGTCAGAAGGAGAAAATCCAAATACTGAACATACAGCAGTAAAAATGTTGAGGACTGTTTTTCTCTCTCCCCTTCAGAAATTTTCTTTACCTTAAAAAATGTCTCCTCTCTCCTCTCTGTTTCCTCTCCCCCTAGGGTTCTCTAATGGTGGCAACCTACTGTTGGCGTTCAGAGCCTCTACCTTAAAAAATCTATTAGAATTTCTTAAGGATCTTTCAGTTGAGTTTGATTTTCTTTATCTTTTTTTTTTGAATTTGAATTTGAGTTTCAATTTTGAAAATCTGTTGGCCAAGATGTTGCTTATATCCTTTTGCCTTGGGTGGTTTTTTTATTATCTTTTTTATCTTTTCGTATCTGGGTTCTCTTCTTCCTTTGTTGGCTCCTGTTCTGTCTCTTTTTTTCCCATGTCAGGAACTTTGTCAAATCTTTGTTCTAAGTTATCAATTCAAGAGGAGGGACCAGATAAGGTGGTTGTTGATCAAGAATGGATGGATGGGCCGGAAGGGGAGGAAGGGTGGCCTGGATTAATTGGGAAATTGATGCTGGAGAAGTCGACCAATTTGGAGGGTATGAGATCGGTTTTACAGTCGGCTTGGAAGTTGGAAAAGGATTTGGTTGTTAGGGAGGTTGGGGACCGGCTCTTTTGGTTTCAATTTAAGGATGAGCATGAGAAAGACCGGGTTTATGTTCTCAACCATGGTGTTTTAAGAATTTTCTTCTGTTGCTGATGGAGTATGATGGATATCAGGCTCCAGAGACGATTGTGTTTCAGAAGTGTCCGTTCTGGGCTCGGATTTATGGGTTGCCACCAAGGATGATGACGGACAGAATTGGTTTTGCGTTGGGGGAAAAATGGGTGTTGTCCGGGATATCAATCCGAGCTACGGTCGGTATATGCGAGTTCGGGTTGAAGTGAAAGTGATGAAGCCATTTAAGGATAGGACTATCCTTTCATCACCTGATGGAGACCTTAAGGTTGACTTTCAATATGCCTGACTTCTGTTGGGTCTGTGGGATGATCGACCACCAGGATGGTGACTGTGTCGAGGGTATTGCAATGATTAAGGAGAATAGCTTTGCGGTGAAGCATTTTGCTGGGAAATTGAAGATTGACTATATGTCGGTTAAGCAAAATCGAGGAGATGGAGCTGTTGGGAGTCCACGACGATCTTCTTCGAGGTCTGTTCCGGTGGGATCGAAGAATGGAGCAGGTGATTTGGGACGAAAGGGGTCTGACAGCATGTCTTTCCTCGATTCAAAGCAGTCTATGAGATTTAGGGGTCATGTTGATAGTTTGATTTTGAGGGGTAGGGCGGTGGCGCGTGAATTAGCAGCAGCGGAGCCGTCGTGTGTGGAGGTTTCTTAGTTGCCGACGAAGGAACATGAGCATATATCGGGGGATGAGGAAGTTTCCTCGCGTCAAATAAGGGGGAAATTAATCCTTGATGTCGCAATTGAAGGAGGGAATATGGGTGCTATTAAGGGATCTCAAAAGGAGTTAGTTTCTTCTAATGCGATACCTCAGAAGTTAGTTTCGAAGCTGAAGCAGGTTGTGGCCGATTATCCAGGGCTTTCTATGCCAGCTGGTGTTAGCAAAATTCCTAATTTGATGAAGGGGATAGGGGAAACTAATGCTTTGAAAGAAACTCGTACTACTCCTATTGGGCAAAGTAGTGGGGCTGTTGGGCTTGAGATTGGGCCGGGTAGTAACATTAATATTCCTGGAATTAGGCCAATTGTTAATGGTGATTCTTTGGGGGCTGATGACAATATTTTGGGCCAGGAGAAAATGTAACAATTAATCCAAGTGAAGCTTTGAGTCCAAACACAACGGTTAGTACTTTTTTGAAGGAGCACGAGGCTACTAGAGCTTTTGTATTCGTGGTTGGGAGGTCATCAGAGGCCAAAACGACTCACAAATGGAAAAAGATAGCTCGAGTGACTCCTAAATATTCTTTTGAAGTTTTGGCTGCTAATTCTAATGTGAAGGAAAGGAAGAAGAGAGGTTCGGGTAATTGTATGATGGGCACTCCTGAAATCAGTTTTGTTAAGCGATCTAGGGAAAATGAGGTGGAGATGACTGCTGCTGAAGATTTTATCCCACTGTCTGGGGGTGAGACTCACATCAGGGATGGTATTGATAATGATGGTGCAACAGCGAAGATGGCTAGGGAGGCCAATCTCTGCCGAAAACCATGAGTTGCATCGTTTGGAACTGCCGGGGTTTGGGTGCTACCAGGTCAGTTCATGTTTTAGCTGGTTTAGTTAAAAGTAAGCAGCCTCATTTTTTATTTTTGTCAGAAACTAAACGGAGATATGATGAGATGGAAAGAATCCGGTTAAGTTAGGATTTAGTTTTTGTTTCTCTGTTAATTGTATTGGCCGGGCTGGCGGTCTATCTATCTACTGGAATAATTCAATAAATGTTACTCTGCTTTCTTATTCTTTAAGTCACATTGATATTATTATTAATGAAAATAATGATAATGCTTGGCGATCCACTGGTTTTTATGGGAATCCAGAAGCTTCCTCTCGCCATGAATCTTGGCAACTTTTGAAAACCCTTAAAAGCCAATCAAATCTTCTCTGGATGTGTGCCAGGGATTTTAATGAATTGCTTTCAAATGATGAGAAAATTGGAGGTGCTTTGAGACCTCAATATTTAATGAATGCTTTTCGGGATGTGGTAATGGAATGTGGTTTTGGAGAGTTACAAGTCAGGGGACCTAAAATGACTTGGAAACGCAGAATTAATGAGCAAATGGTATTTGAAAGACTTGATAGATGCTTAGTGACAAGCTCTTAGTTGACAAAATTTGGAGCAAGTTACGAGGGAGCATGTTCTAACCACTGTTTCTAATCATCTTTTTTTGTATGTTTGGACGAGTGATCGTCAGGAACTATAGTATGGTCGTGGTCGGCAAGCAGGTTTTCGCTTTGAGAATATGTGGTGTTCACACTTTGGAATTGATGAAGTGATTCGGGGTGCTTGGGAGGATTCGAAAGGGGTGGATGTTGTAAGTAAGATATACAAATGTGGGGAGAAATTACAGTAGTGGGATAAAAAGGTCTTTGGGAATGTGTGGTACACTATAGCTTGAAAGAAAAGAGAGTTTGATAGAAGGTTCAATGAGGCCCAACTAGGAGGAGATGCAGATGGTTTACAACAGTGTCAAGACGAGCTAAATAATTTGTATAAGAAAGAAGAGATAATGTGGAAGCAGAGATCTAAAGCTTTTTGGCTTCAGGATGGGGATCGGAATACAAGTTATTTCCATTTGGTGGCTTTGACAAGGCGAAATCAGAATTTGATTACAAGGATTAAGGATGCTGATGGGAATTGGCAAACGGATATCCATGTGATCGAAAGGGAGGTTATGGATTATTTTAAATCCATATTCTCTACCATAAATCCGATGATGAGTGATGTCAAGATGGTGACAGAGAAAGTGGCGGGCCGAATTACAGAGGACATGAAACGACATTTGGAGGAGGCCTTCACCCCGGAGGAGGTTCGTCAAGCAGTTTTCGATATGAATCCGAGCAAGTCCCCTGGGCTTGATGGGATGACGCCTATGTATTTCAAAAGGTTTTGGGGGATTGTTGGTGATAATGTTACGAACATGACACTTTCTTTTTTAAATCAAGGTACTCCTATACCTGATTTTAATGACACTAATATAGTGTTAGTACCTAAAGTTGAATCACCTGTTAGTGTTAAGGATTTTAGGCCCATTAGCTTATGTAATGTGGTATTCAAGATAATCTCGAAAATTTTGGCAAATAGATTGAAAGTCGTTCTGTCAGAAATTATAGGAGAAAATCAAAGTGCTTTTGTTCCCGAGCGTATGATTTTTGATAATGCTTTTATTGCTTTTGAGACTGTTCATTTTATGAGGAATAAGAAAACGGGGAGGAAGAAGCACATGGCCTTGAAACTTGATCTCAGCAAGGCCTATGATAGAGTGGAGTGGGTGTTTTTGGAAGAAATTATGTGTAGTATGGGTTTTCCGAGTCGATGGATATCTCTTATAATGACTTGTGTGCGAATAGTGAGTTATTCGGTATTGATTAATGGGCAGCAAAGTACTAAGTTCTTGCCCATGAGAGGTATTCGACAAGGTGATCCCTTAATCGCCGTATTTATTTTTGCTCTGTATGGAGGGTTTCTCAGCTCTACTCAATGAGGCAGTAACAAATGCGTCCATCGAAGGAATTGCAGTTAATCGTTATGCTCCCCATGTGTCACATTTATTCTTTGCAGACGATAGTTTGCTTTTTCTTCGAGTGAAGCTATCTGAATGTGATGCTGTTATTGATGTGCTCCAAAAGTTTGAGAAGGCGTTAGGCCAGCAGATAAACATTGATAAGTCGGCTGTTATGTTTAGTAATAATACTCCTACCGACTTAAGGGATAGTATAATGCAGAAATTGGGGGTTGAAAAGATAATGGAGAATGATCGATACTTAGGTTTACCAGTTATGATTGGTAGATCCCATACTAGGGAGCTTCGGCTTGTAAAGGGTCAAATGTGGAGTCGAGTAAATGCGTGGAAAGGAAAGCTATTGTCAATTGCTGGTAAAGCTATGATGATACAATCGGTAGCACAATCTCTGCCGTTATATATGATGAGCTGTTTTAAATTTCCTAATTCTTTCATTCATGAGTTGAATATGATAGTTGCAGATTTTTGGTGGGGAGAAAAGAATGGGAAAAAGAGAATCCATTGGCGAAACTGGACAGATTTATGCGTTTCAAAATCAGATGGAGGTCTTGGCTTCCGTGATTTTAAAGCTTTTAACATCTCGCTTTTAGCTAAGCAGTGTTGGCGTTTAGTTCAAAAACCGGACTTATTATGCTTTCGATTGATGAAGGCTAAGTATTTCTGGGGTTCAAACTTTATGCGGGCTCGACTAGGCAGAAACCCATCTTTTGTTTGGAGAAGTTTATTAGCTGGGAGAGCGGTTTTGACAGAGGGTTGTCGTTGGCGAGTAGGGGATGGGTCCAATATAATGGTCTTTGAGGATAAATGGGTTAACGCAGCTCCTACTTACAAGCCTGTGCCTAGGTCTCTGGGGCATGAGCTTGTGAATGTGAGAGTGAGTGATTTAATTGATGTTGATTTGAGAATATGGAAGAACGATGTGTTAGAGCAGTTATTCAATGAGGAGGATAGGTTTCGGGTACAATGTCTTCCTTTGCCTTCATTTCCAAGTGGTGATAGCCTAATTTGGAACTTAGACTCCATGGGCCAGTATAGCGTGAGATCTGGGTATGTTGTAGCTCGAAAACTACTTGGCAGAGAAGAATTCTCTATTGAATCGAGATCGATGGTATGGAAGTCAATCGAGGAGGCACAGATTTACCCCAAAGTGAGCTATTTTGCATGGAGATTAATTAATGGATTGTTACCGGTTGCTTCAATCCTGCAAAATCGTGGGATGGTGATATATCCAACTTGTGTTGTTTTGCGGCCTTTGTAATGAGACTGCACTCCATTTGTTCTTTCAGTGCTCATTAAGTCGAGCAGTCTGGGATATTATTTGTCCTTGGATGGCAGACCATTTGGAGGAGGGAATTGTGGAAGACGAGTTCGGGTCGAGATTATTGAGTCGAGCAGCTCAATTGGGATCAATTGATAGGGTGCCGTGTACTCTTTGGGTTATATGGAATAATCGAAACAAGTGTTTTCATGAGTATGTGTGTAGCACACCTGTAGTTCTTAACTTTACAGTTAACCACCATTTGCAGCAAATGTCCCAAACTTTTTCAGATGCAAGACAAGGAGGCAATTCATCACAGGCTCAATGATGGTTACCTCCTACAACTGGTAGCTTCAAAGTCAATGTGGATGCGGCATTCGATAAGAATCGAGGTACAGCGGGATTAGGGGTAGTGATACGGGATCATAATGGGGGTGGTGAGAGTTTGTGCCACTAAGTAGATCGATTTTGTAAGTGATTCCTTTTATGTAGAGGTTTATGCTTTCCAATTGGGATTGCAATTGGATAGATAGGGAGGTTTTCACAGGTGCTTTATTGAGAGTGATTGCTTAGTGGGGATATTAACTATCAATAGCAATAGTAGAACTTATTGGGAGGGAGGTTGTTTAATTGATGAGATTCGGGTTTTAGCCACTTCTTTTGAGTGTATTAAGTTTAGGCATGTAAAGAGAGGCTAATTTTTGTGTTCATGGTCTAGCAAAGTTTGCTTTACATACAAATGCTAGCTATGTGCGGTACGGGGATTTACCCCTCGATGTTTGTAGCCCGGATTTATAAGTTTAATTGATATTTCAATTTATCTCAAAAAAAGAAAAACATACAGCAGTTTGGGGATAACTTTAATAGCAAAAAAATAAAATAAAAATATATATTAATAATAAAAAATAAAAAAATAAAAAGGTAATATATATATATATATAATAGATTTGTTCCAATTAAAAGGCTTAGCCTCAAACATTTTGTGAAATTTTATAGATTTGATTTATTTCAATTAAAAGGTTTAGTTTTTAAACTCTCACATCGAGCATTTCATCAAAAGTTAAAACCAAATTGAGCTATTAGCCCATGATTTGTATACATTTTATAATTGAGGTTGATAAGGTTTGAACCTCTATTGCTAAAACTAAGGATTTTTTTTTTACTAACTACCTCTCTCTCTCTCTATATATATATATAAAAACTACCTCTATATGAGTGTCCCATGAGAGTTGAATAGTGAATACCATTCGAAGGCGTGCAGTTGCTATTTACTCTACTAGCATCACTAACATGCTAGTAAATGTTAAAGTTGGATGGATGGATATAATTAGAAAGCAAATTCTAAAGTGATTGTCTACTTGTATCTAAATCAACTATCTGAATTTTATTATGGCCATGAAATAAACTAAAAACGACTGCCGCTCAGTCTTCTTGGTACTACTTATGAATATGATTTCCTAGTTTCCTTCAAGCAAAAATCTGAAGATGTAACCTTGGAAGTTGGATCTGGCATTATCAGAAGAAGTTAACCAATCCATTTTGTTTTTCCATCAGCATTAGTGTTCAGCATCAGCAATTAGCCCTTTTCTTATTATTAATATTATTTGAGAAATTCCATTGAATAAACTATATATGCTGAATTTCGAGCTCGTGGATTCAGAAGCCATTAGCTACTCTGATAAAATATATCAGCAGAATCTTTTGCTTAATCAATTAGATTATTACTATTATAATAATTTACTTAATAGTAGAAATTTGATTAGTATTAAAGCACATGGCGCATAATTATAGATTTAACTATAGTACTAATATGTATTAGCAACAGAGTCAGAATCCATAAGAAAGAATTTTTGAACACTATTGGGGGAACTCATCAGCTCAAGAAAAACATTAACATGATTTCCAAGTGTTTTTTTTTTCTTGCGAGACACTCCTTCCTCTAAAAAACATTAACTCAATTTATCTACATCAAACACGGCATCATTAATAATGTGTTTACAACCCAAGAGCACCAAGGGGAGTCTTTCCTTGGCCAGCCTCAAAGTAAAAGATCAACATGGCTAACATGGCAATTCTAGCATGCTTAATCTCAGCAAGTTTAAGTCTCTCCAGCTTATCATAATCAGGGATGTAGACACCGTTCTGGATGGTTCCGGCAAGACCCAATGGGTCAAAGAACTTGCCTCCCGGGTAACCCTGGTCGCCGGTGGCGTTGGCGAAGTTCTCGGCGGTCTTGGACCATGGAGTCGCCCATTCGACGGATTGAGATTGCGGGTTGAAGAAATCTACCCACCGCTTGCTTTCAACCCAACCCATAAGGAGGAGCTGGGTCCCGAGGAGTGACCCGAAGGAAAATGGGGCAATGGCACCTGGGTCAGCTCCGGCCTCGAACCATGGGATTCCACTCCAGGCTTGGCCGACGAAGATACCGACGACGGCGGCCATGGCCCAGCGGCCGTGGATCAGCTCGGCTTCTCTGTACCATTTGAGGAAAGCTGGGTCCTTGCCTAGACCGAGTGGGTCAAATCCATAGTCTCCAGGAAGCCTGCAGTTGAAAACAGAGCAAAACAGGAAGTTAAGAAAACAGAGTATACAAATTACTAAAACAGGGGAAAGAGCGGTGGTTGAAGAAGAGGGAAGAAGACATACGATCCGTCGAGCCACTCGGGGTCAATGAAGTTGCCGCCACCTTTAACGGCGGGGATCCAAGACTTTTTAGGAGCAGCAGCCGCTACAACAACCAACTTCCTAGTTCCGGCAGCAGGGCTTGTCACTTTAGCACCAATGTTAGCACCCAACAAGGCCTGGCTCCTCTTTCCTCCACTCAAGAAGGAAGATCCCAAACCATTTAGAACAGCCCCAGATGTTGCAGCCATCTTTCTTTCTTTTCTCTAACTCTGGTGCTCGAAGTGTGAAAGTGTGGTTGCTCTTGGGTCTGGTTTGGTTTTGTTTGAGTAAATGTCAGTTGTTATGTGGGTTGAGAGAATCAAAGGAAGGATTTGTAGAGAGCCAGGTAGGATAATGAAATCTAGAGAGGATATCTAAGCAAGTAAGGAGGATAGATTTCGGACCAATAAGAGTTAGGGTCCATCCACATCTCCCCTTTGCTCCCAACCACGTGGAGCTTTTACGTTTTGTTTTTGTTGCTTCTTTCTTGACTTGTTCTTCCTACAATTTCATTGGATATGCCTGTGCTATGTGGGTCCTCTTCCCCTGCTTCTGTTACCGTTCATCTTTAAACCATCCAATTTTTATTTTCAATTTTTCTGGAAGCCTTTTGGTATTTTTTTAATGGTTCATTGTCATTTTAAATGCAACTGCTCTTACTAGCTACTTCCCTAAAATATCTTATCCCAATTGCTGGAATGCTGGGTTTTTCCAACACATATTTGGCATAAAAAAAATGAAGAAAAAATCTGTTTGAAAAAATAAAAAAAGGAGGGTAAGAATATGGCATTTTTCCAGTTTTCACTTCATGATTTGGATGATAATTAACGAACATAAGACAATTTAGTTTCAGCTTGCATAGCTTTGGGTTCTATATACTTATCCATTTACATGAGTAAAATGGTTTGTAGTAAAGGCTATAACCTTATATTAAATTCAGTAGTAGTAAAAAATGCAAATCTGATGCAACTATGCCTTGCAACAGAGTCTATCTGCTACCAGAATTTCATGAATTGTAACTCTGTCACTTGAAAACCTTTTATTGTATTTTATTACTATATATATATATATATATATAGCAACAGTGAAGCTGAAAATGAAAGACGAACTTTAGTTTCTTGTTATGTCATTGGCTTAAAATTCGTTAATTGAGTTGAAGATATCCTTGGCTTCGGCTAATAAGAGCATTAGAATTTCGTCCCCTTATTCTCCATCCATATGAATATATGATAGAATTTATGTTACTCTTGTCGGGACAGAATCCGTTTTTACCTTAACCCGGATATGTTGATTAAAAAACATCTGATTGTAATCCACCAAAATCTCAACAACACCCCATCTCACCACAACTAGCATGTGGCATCAACAATAGTTGATGATTCCCGGAGAGATTTTTTCTACTGATTTTTCTTTCTTTTAATTTTGAGACCAAAAAAATGGGCTTATTGAGCTTCTTAAGTAGTGTCGTTTCTTTCTGTTTCCTACTAGTAAAGTTTTCTCCTTTTGACACCTGTCAGACATTAACTGTAGATTTGAACCTTCTCTCATCACCCGATCCCCGCCTATAATTTTTCCCCTTATCCACTGTATTCTATGCACCTAAAAACGGATGAATTGAATTGAATTCCCATTTCCCCACTCCAACTCCTTCCTGAACCCACCAGGCATGGCCATTCTCTTCCACTTCCATCGCCAGCCAACCCTTTTCTACTGAAATGGGTCTCTAATAAATTCTTGGCCCATGGCACCTGATCTCTTCTTCGCCTCGCTTGAAGCTCGCTCCTTGAGCTTCCCCTGCTGCAACCAGTCACTCTCCTCATGGCGTTTCCGCCTCCCTCCATCGCCCTTTTACACGCTTCGGCTCTCCGCTGCTAAGTCCACACTCAGTCACCACTTCGTCACCAAATGCTCTGCTTCTAATTCGGATTTCGTTTCTGGAGATTTCCATATCCTTTCCGCCACCGGTATGTCATTTCAAACTATAATTCCCTTACTTTTCGAATGACCGAATCCACTGTTTTTGTTTTAACTCTAGTGAATAACGAAATCCCATTGAATAGAATGCATAACTTTACTGTTACGATGACATTGTTTGAAATTGCTCTATCTTTTATTCATTTCTTAGCAACTTCTATATGGGTGTTGCTATTTTTGTTCTTATAATTGCGACCATTGGTGAAATGGGCAGAGGGTCCTGATGGCAGCATCATTTTCCGTTTTGGAAATGCGGAGGAAATGGCACTATATCAATCAGAACAATCTCAACCAACCAAACAAAAAGTTAAAGTTGTTGCCAAGGTTGGTGAGAAAAGTTCTGACAGAGGAGAAAAAAGCAGTATTAATGCAGTTGATGTTTCTGATGAGGAGGGTGAAGTGGGAGGGCCTGTCAGCAAGAATGTTGGTCGTAACTTAAAAGTTAAATCTCAACCTAAGAGGAAAGCAAGACCTCGTATAACCAAAGTAGTTGACGCTGTTGAAGAGAAAACTGCCTCTCATGTCATCAATAATGACACAGAGACTGACAAAAATTCTATTGATTATTCTAAGACAGTACATCCTGAAGAGGGTTCCATTGAGCTTGACAATGATGCCCCTGAGGTAAATGGTGAGTGTACCACTTTGAATATGGTGCCAAAGATTGATATAGTTCCTGATGTAGAAAAGGTTTCTCCTCCATCAGCTTCTGAGGTTGGGAGTGAAATTACTAGTCAATTACATTTATCAGAGTCCGATTACAAAATTGAAGTGGCCCGTGGTATTAAGTTCGAGGAAGAAAATACTAGTGCTTCTGAGGGGGGTGGTGAGAATGTTGGTAAAATTGAGAATACTACTTCGGATACTGAGCCGAAAATAAATTTAGCAATGGAAGAGGTTTCTACTCACGTTGCGGCTTCTGAAAGTCATATTGAAAATGAAAATACTGCTCAATCTACTTCTTTAGGCTCCAGCTACGATATGGATGTACCTCACAGTCTTAAGCTCCAGGAAAGTGGCAAGGGTGACACTGGTGAAGAAGTTGCGCATATGTCCGTGCCTTCCAAACAACATACCGAGGAACATAGTGTAAGTGGATCAAACAAGTCAGTGATGATTGAGGATGCAGATGCATGTGCAGGTGATATTGGTGAAGTTGAGCTGAAATCCACTTTGTCTGAGGCTAATTCGATTCTCAATGAGGTGACAGAGCATCGGACAGTAGGTGAATTTGTTGAAAATGATGTAGTGGCACCTTCTGAAGTTAAAATTGAGACTGAAATTACTACTGAAACTTTGTCTTCAGGGGGCCTCTCTGAAAAGGATGTGCCTCACACTCTAAAGTACCAGGAAAGTGCCAATGATGATGCTGGTGAAGAAGTTGCAGATCTTTCTGTATCTTCTAAAGAACATAACATAAATGTATTAGAAAAGTTACTGATGGTTGAGGATGCTGATGAAGGTGATGTCGGTGAATTGAAGCTGAACTCCCCTTTGTCTGAGGCTGAGTCGATTCTCAATGTTGGTGAAGTTAAGCTGAATGCCACTTTGTCTGAGGTTGAGTCAGTTCTCAATGAGGCAACAGAGCATCAGACAGTAGATGAATCTGTTGATAATGACATTGTGGCACCTTCTGAAGTTAATATCGAAACTGAAATTACTACTGAAACTACGTCTTTAGGGGGCAGCTCTGGAGAGGATGTGCCTCATAGTCTAAAGTTCCAGGAAAGTGCCAAGGATGATAAAGCCGGTGAAGAAGTTGCAGAGCTTTCTGCACGTTCTGAAGAACATAGCATAAATGCATCAGAAAAGTTACTGATGGTTGAGGATTCTGATGAAGGTGGTGTTGGTAAAGTGAAGCTGAATTCCACATCGTCCGAGGCTGAGTCAATTCTCAATGAGGCAACATCCCATAAGACAGTGGATGAATATGTCAACAGTGGCATAGTTAAGAGCTCAAAAATGGTCAGTTCTCCATGTTTGTTTATTTTAGCAGCTATTACATGTTTCTTTTGGTTATTTATTTTCAAATATGGACATCACAGTCAACCTTGTATTAAATGTAATAATACTATAAACTATGATAAGATTGATCATGGATATATCATATGGTTTTCCCTCTTGTAGTGGTTCAAATAATTTTACATGCTGCCTGCCTGTGCATGTGAGCACTTATTGTCTGTATGATATTTTGTTTTGAAGCCTAATGCTTTTTTATCACAAAAAAATTCACTCATTAGAGGACCTGGATTTATTAGGTTAGTTAATGGTTCTCTCAAATTAAAGGATCTGAAGTTCTTTGTATTTATGTTCTTTGTAGGCAGATGGGGCTATGCCTTTGTCAAGTTTGAAAGAAGGGATAACTGAGAATGATGCCCAAAGTAGTAGTAAAGTCAGAGTGCCAATTCTTAAAGGTGCAGAGTCACAGTCAGGTGGAACAACTTTGGAAAGGTATACTACTCTGCTTATAAACCTTTTCATCAATATTCTCATTAACTAGAATTCTTATTGACAAAAAGTTTATATGAAATGTCAAGTCACTGGCTGAAAATTTTGGTCTTTTATTATCTCGAGGCTTCTGTGGTGTTGTGCTTGTATGGTAGTAGTCACTAACATGCCAATCAAAATTGATAAGCATGCAAATTCTGATTATTTTTTGAGTTCTTCTCCATCCTCATGCTTGTTTATATGAATGTATGCGATCAGAGAGGAAATCTCAACAGCGGGGTTCTTCTTATATTCTGGTGCTGCATTATTGCCAAATCCCAATAAGGTGCTTCACAATGGATATCAAATTTTGCTAATTGTTTTAATATTTTCCATGAAAGTTGTATTTTCATGCCATCTTTTGGAAATTATTCTCAAATTGGACTAAAAAAACAAAGAAATTCTCTGTTACTCAAATTTACAGTCTTCTAGTTTTATATTTTGATATTGTTGATCTACATAATGCTTACAATTATTGTGAATAAATTTTTTAACTTTAGACCTAGTAATGCTTACTTTAAGATATTGAATTTGCAATCTCTCTGTACAGCCTGAATTCCTTGATGTATGTTTGGCTTTGAGAATTCTGTGTGAGTAATACAAAAAGTAATAATTCCAGGCCTTCGCAGGTGGAGAGGATGCTTATTTTATTGCTTCCCAGAACTGGCTTGGTGTTGCTGATGGAGTTGGTCAGTGGTCACTTGAAGGTGTTACTCTTTTTAGATATCCCCTTTTTGCTTTTATGCTGACTAATTCTTTGTATAGCACAATTTCATGTTTCTTTTTTCTCCTTGCATTTGGAAACTTGGAAAGTAATGCTTCAGCATATATTAAATTCATATATAATCTATTGCAGTACACCGAAATGCAGACAAATGTTATCCTAGATATTGGAATGTCTGGACTGAATTATTTATTTGCTATCTTATTCTTCAGGGACTTGTGTTGGGCTATATGCAAAAGAACTGATGAAAAACTGTGAAAAAATCGTGTCTGATAGAAATGGAGTCCCAATAACTGACCCAGTAGAGGTCCTCAATAAAAGTGCTGAGAATACTCAATCTTGTGGTTCATCTACAGTTTTGGTTGCGTACTTTGATGATCAGGTATGTTTTCATTCAACTTGAGATGCTTTTCTTCTATGCAAATTGCAAATTGAAGCTTACATTTAGTCATCATATTAGCTCTCTCTTTCCTCCCCCTTTTTTAAAACTTGCTCAGTCATTATATGAAAACTTACAATTTGATCCTAATCAAAGACAAACTTAGTCTTATTGGCAATGCAACATGAAAAATCAGTTCCATAAAATCTAGGATTTACTGATCAGTCTTGAGTCAAAGAAACTTAAGAAAACCTAATTATCTTCAATGAAGGCATGGCAACCTAATGGAATATAGAAATAGACTCTATTTAATAAAACTTGATTAGTCAACATCATGAATAAGCCCCATAATTTTCTATAAAATTTCGTGTCCTGAGCTATTTGTCCTCTGCATGAAATGCAAGGCTAGCCAATTAACAAACATTTGAAATCTATACCTCTTTGTTGACTATTCAAATCTGCAGGCTCTCCATGTTGCATATATCGGTGATTCAGGCTTTATGATCATAAGAAATGGCACTGTTTTTAAGAGGTCTTCTTCTATGCTTTATGAATTCAATTTTCCCTTACGGATTGGAAGAGGAGATCATCCCTCTGACTTCCTAGAGGTATGATGTTTACAACTCATTTCTAATTATAGTCCCTTTCCTTTTTAATTATTGCATAGAGAAGTAGGAAAGTTGTAAAATTTTCATTATTGCATGCAAAAGTAATAAATATCTGTAATTCTCTGCTGCTCTTTTAAAAGCTGACTTGACCAACACTCAATCTTCTTACATATGTTTCATTAGCATTACAAAGTGAAAGGTGAAAGGATTATACACCCTGACCCCTCCTTCCGTTCATTAAGGAATAAGATCTAGGTTAAATGTTTTACATAGTGGTTGCTCATTTCTTCCAGGCATACAGAATTGATTTGAATGAAGGTGATGTAATTATCACTGCTACTGATGGACTTTTCGATAATCTATACGAGCGAGAGATAGCTTCAATCGTTCTTAAATCATTGCAAGAGAGTTTGAGGCCTCAGGTACTTATCAGTGTTGCTTCTTTTTTAATAAGTATTATCAGAGTTGTTTCATATCTGTTTCCATTCCAAACAAATGAGGTTTTGAAACTAATTGACTAATCAAAGTGAAATTTTGGTCTCAATTGTAATAGGTACAGCTATGTTTTTCAATAAAAGCAAATAAAGCTGGTATTGTTATCTTGGTAAAACATAGTCTGTCTTGATTGATGTTTTCCTTTCGTGTAAATGTATCTATATTGCAGGAAATAGCAGAAGTCTTGGCAACTAAAGCACAAGAGGTTGGTCAGTCATCATCTGTTAGGAGTCCATTTGCAGATGAAGCACAGGCAGCTGGGTATTTGGGATGTAGGGGCGGCAAGCTTGATGATGTGACTGTAATTGTGTCTTTGGTTAAAAGGCGATTCAGCAATCATGTATAGTAAGTTTGTTCCTAAGCCCTGGATTAAAATTTAGCAGTATCATAATAATTCACATATTTGTAACAACCAATTATTCAAGATAAATTATAAGTTCGTGAATGACTTATAGTATATTTGTAAAGGTGGAGTTGCTGCTAATAGAGAAGTAGAAAGTCATAACAACTAAAAAAGTTGCTGCTAACAGTTTTTGTTCTGGTAATTATATTTCTATAGGTGGAGTTGTTGTTCTGTGCTTGGTTATATCCTTGTGAATGACTGTGAAAATAACTTATTTGGATTCTTTTTGTTTTTCTCTTCAATTTTCAATGTTTTGGATAATCAAGCATAAGAAATTGGGTGTCTTTATATATATACATATATTAATTGCTTTCTTGTTCAGGGTTGTGGAATAGAGACTAATCTTTATGTTCAGTTTAAGTGTGACTCACGCAAGATAGAAATGAGTTTCATTCACCTCTTTACCGCTCAGTTCAGTTAGTAAAGGCTTCTTTGATTTGCTGAAGTTTCATTGATTGTTCTATCTTCTGCCATCTTTTGCAGGTGAAACAACCAGAAGCTGCCTAGTTCCTCATACGATGGCTGTATGATTGTGCTTTTAACAATGAAGTTTTGGGTTGATAATGTCATTCTTGGTTCCACTCCTAGATCTAATTTGTAAATCATTAAATGCATAATAATAGGTCATAGGGCCTAGAAACTTATTACTAGTATATATATGAACATCAAAAACTCCCAATCAGTAAATAATGAAATGTGAAAATCTGTTACATGCTCTGCACTTGTTTTTGATACTAAGCATGTAAACTAGGATCTATCAATATAAAACACTATTATTATTTTTTAAGAAATTATTATAATCCAGAGCCTTTGTGATTTTGTCAAACTTGGTCTGAAGTATGTCTATTAGAGATTCAGGGCCTTCACATAGTTAGTGGTAAGAATTAGGAGCAGTTCATGCAAGAAGCAAAGCAAAGCAATTGAGAAAATAGGATGGTAAAGAAAAGTTGCTACCTAGCTATGGAGGCTAGGTTCGGCTAAATGCTCACTTTAGGCCAAACGTTTGAGTTTGCTCAATTTCTGTTCAATGTGGCATTTTTCGTTTCTTTTATTTTATTTTTTTGAAAAATTTCAAAAAAGGTGGTCTACCAAGACTTTTTATTATTTGGTACAATGAAAATGAATAATTATTATTAGGTAAATTATGCTCTACAAAGTTTCTATGAAGGAAATTGTAATTATCTTTATAATCTTAATATATTTTTTTTAAAGTTACCTTTGCTTTTTTTTTTTATTAATCGAAAAACCCATCGATCGCTATTTATTTCCCATCGTCTTTTCCCCTCATTAGACAACTATTCTCTCTTGGTATTTATTGTATTAGAGTAAAAAGAAGCCGTCATTGATGATAGGCTTGAGAAATTTTGATATTTGGGTCGAATAGATTTACTTTTTAACATCACTTATAATTTAATTTCATTAATTTAGGGTTCTTGGTTTTTGTATTTTTGGTTAAACATAAACCGGAGAATTATTAGGGGGAAAGACACAACTAGTTTATACAAAAAAGTGAAGTTCTTCAAAGAAAACAGAGGATAATTATCAAATAAGAGGGCCAAAGATAGGGGTTACATATTTCTTGTCGAAAGGGGTTAACTAAGGAAGTCTTGATACACACTATGCAGATGGACCTGCTCGGGAAACTTTCTGGTTCAAGCGGCTTTTGGGGTATTGATCGGGATGTGCGTCAAGTTTTGATGATGTTGCAAGATGGTTTTTTCCATTTAAATGTTTGTTTTCCTTGGCAAAAAAAAAATGTTTCATTCCCATACATTCTCTTATTATTATTAATAGATGCTAATAATCTGTTCTGAATTCTTGGTATGTGGCTAATTTGTCAAGTATGATTTACTTAATAATAATTATATACTTTTATGGTATCAATTAATAAAAATTTGTAATAGACCACCCTTTTTGAAATTTTCCTTATTTTTTTTTGCTTTGAAATTTTTCGGAGCAAGTTTGTAGCGTGTTGAAGTGTGTTTTGAAACATAGGGGTTGGTCCCTTTATGCAGGGGGCGCCATGGGCCTTCAGGCTTGATGGGCTTGTCAGTTTCCGACTCAAATTGAACTTCTTTAGGAAACGGCAGCTTCAAGTGAGGAGATGACTTCATCTTCTGGAAACTTCTTAAAACTTTACTGAGATGGCATCTAGACTAACCTCTGACGCCATATATCTTCTAGAAATCACGTTGAGACCTTCCTTAATATGTAGTTGGCGCAATCCTCACCTTTCTAGCATGATTCAACATGTCTTGTTGTCTCCTTCGAGCTTGCAACAACTAATTTAGCAAGGAGATGGCTCTAAAACATTAAGGATTGAACCTTAAACATTTAAGCCACGAAATTCTCCATACTTATTCATATTAAGCACATCAAATCCTAAAAATATCATTCAACTAAGTAAATGGCCAAAATCGAGGTGTAAAAGCCATATGTCCTTAATTGAAAAGAGTGTAATTCTGACTCAAATTGAACTTCTTTAGGAAACGACAGCTTCAAGTGAGGAGATGACTTCATCTTCTGGAAACTTCTAGAAACTTTACTGAGATGGCATCTGGACTAACCTCTGACGCCACATAACTTCTAGAAATCACGTTGAGACCTTCCTTAATATGTAGTTGGCGCAATCCTCACCTTTCTAGCATGATTCAGCATGTCTTGTTGCCTCCTTCGAGCTTGCAACAACTAATTCAGCAAGAAGATGGCTCTAAAACATTAAGGATTGAACCTTAAACATTTAAGCCACAAAATTCTCCATACTTATTCATATTAAACACATCAAATCCTAAAAATATCATTCAACTAAGAAAATGGCCAAAACCGGGGTATAAAAGCCATATGTCCTTAATTGAAAAGAGTGTAAAAGTTATCACCGATACCTGAAATGGCTCAAACTTGACGTGTAGCCATAATATTATATATCTAAAGTGACGCCACTTGTTTGGCTCAAAATTCATGCTCAAATCATCTTAAACCGACAACTTGTCCTTAGTTGAAAACCGAGACAAATTTTTTTTCGACTGTGTAAGAGTGAGATGAAATTTGACCAGGATGTGCAGCATGACTCAAGGATCATTATGGTATGCTTCTTATCAAAATCGCACCACTCTAGCTAGGTTAATTCAACCAATTTCGCCATTTTATCCTTAATTGAACAAAATGCAAAAGCTGTCAATTTGCCTCCCGGGAGATAGCAACTAGCTAGGCGGCTTTACCACTGTTTTAGGGTGAATACATACAAGGAATGTGAGACTCCAAACCTCACGCCTCCTTTATGTAGATAAGTTAACTGCTTGTTGACAAACATTGACTAGTTGACTCCTTAATTATTGGGAATGAGGAGATAGCTTCTTGATAACAGGGCGGCCCCCTCCTGGAATACAGGAGACGGCTTGTGTTTATTATTTTGGGCTTATGAGATGTCTCCTATCTTAATTTCAAGGTGACGTGTCGTACAACTCCTTAATTTAATTTATGCTGCACTTGCTGACAACTTCTTTAAAAGGAGTCGTCTCTTAATAAATTTTCTGTCGCTTTCCTTATTATGGGCGGCATATACTAATAAAAATAATAATTATTTTCTTAATAATTTTGACATTAATTAATTAATTATAAGAATTTCCTAATTCAATTAGAATTAAGGTGGTGCAAAAATCAAGTTTCATCAGGACTTGTCATCAATCTTGACCACTCATCTTGATAACTCATCTTGATAATATTTATGTGAAGACCAATTTACCCTCAATTATAAATTGAGTAGAGATGTCAACGGGTAGGGTAGCCGCGAATTTTGAGCCCTACCTCAACCCTATTATTTTCTAGGGTACCCGAACCCTATAACTACTCGATTATTTTTCAAAATAACTACCCGTACCCGATAAAAAACCCGAATATTTTTTTGTAATTAAATAATAATAAATTAATTAAAATTATATGAGTTTCTTTAAAATTAACTTGTATTATTGTAAAATAAAGTTAAAAATTATATTTTTAAGTAAAAATATAATATATAAATAAAAATTTAATATTAAAACAATTAATTAGTAACCGAGTTCGGGTAGTGGGTGTCTTAAGGTCAATATCCGAACCCTACTCGAACCCGTTACGGATACAAAACTACTATCCATATCCTACCCTAATCTGATTATACAATACCCTAACCCTATAATCTACTATTCATTTACATCCCTAAAATTCTAAAATTGAGGTATAACAGTTGCAATTTGCATTCTTGATTTATAGATTGAACAATTTTTTTAAGCGTATTCTTCATTTCTTTCTAATTGTCATTAGTATTTTGTTAACTTTCCTTCATTAACATTAATAAAACTAAACCAATGCATCCAAGCTGGCATTTGAGTAACTAACTAATCAATGTATCCATGCTGACATGCATAATGCATTTAGATTTAGTTTAGCTATTAGTATTTGTTAAACTACTCAATGTACACTTTTCTTCATTAGCATTAATAAAACCAAACCAACTATGATCATATATATTATAGTATTTGTTAAACTACTCAATGTAGCCGGTATTTGGGACTTGAACCATACACCATATCAGTTATTAGCTTATACATAATCAGAGTTACTCACTACATTATATACATTATATCAGCTTATTTTCTTTTGATAGAAAATGTAGAAACTAGAAAAGAAAAAAAAAATCAAATTTCTACAAAAGCACCAAAATTTATTTCCGATGGAGTAGGAAAATTTGGATCATGGCAGGGGAACCATGACACCTAGTGTGCTGTGCACCAACTACACCTAGTGTGCCCAGACCCAGAATCCAGGTGCTCTTTTCAAAACCCTCTCTCTTTCCCTCTCTTTCTACTCTCCAATATAAACTCCCCTCAATTTCCCGTTTCGTGACTCACTCCAGAAACACACTACCCATTTCCCGCAAAAACAATATGGCACCATCAAAATTCTCTCTTGGTTTGACCCTTGCTATTCTCTCAATCTGGGCCGTTGATGCTGCCGACCAACAAGCGGCGGCGCCAACCCCTTCTTCCTTTTCAGTCGAGTGCACCTCTCTGATCTTAAAGATGTCTGATTGTTTTCCTTTCGTAGCGAGTGGGAGTCAGGTTTCTGAGCCAAAAGATTCTTGCTGCTCTGGCTTGAAAACTGTGCTCAAAGAAGACCCTAAATGCTTGTGTGAGGCTCTTAAAAGCAGTGGTTCTATGGCTGTTTCTATAAATGTTACCAAGGCCTTGACTTTGCCCGCTGCTTGCAAAGTCTCTGCTCCTTCTGCTACCAACTGTGGAAGTGAGTGACTCTGATTTTTCTTTGTTTCCGTAATGTGGGTTTAAGAATTTTCAATTGCATGTGGATTTTTTTTGTTACTTTGAAGGAGTGTCCTTTTCTGGGGATTTTTCACCAAAGTTGTAACCATTTTTGATGTCTTATATTCACAAAACAGTTCCCTCCATCATTAGTATTTGGGTAAAATGTGTCATTTCCATGGGCACAATTTTTTTTCACCCTTGTTTGGAAAAAGATTCATCCTTTTCTAGTGTCATGCATTCTTTCATTAACAAGTAAAATTTGAAGGAAAGAAAGCAAAGTTTGGTTTTTAGAATTTGGAACTCAAGACTGACATTGTGGATTTTTTTTTAAATTTTTTTTTTTTTTATTTTAGATTTGGCAGCAGCGGTGTCTCCTGCTGGTGCGCCAGGTAATTTGGATTCCCTTTCAATATTATTGCTTCTCTCTTTGTTTTAATTTTTTAATTGTCATTAGATCTTTATATAAAAAAATAAAATTCTCATAGAATGGTAAATCCAACTTCAGTTGCTATAGTAGTATAACATAACATTCTCTTGACAACTACATGTCTAAAACAGTCAACCCTTTTCTTTTTTGTACAAAGAAAAGAAAACAGGAGTTGAATCAGATTTCCATCATAATTGTTCGTAGTCAACCTTTTTTTAATTTAACAACATTGGCATTCAAATTCGTGGGAATTTGTAGGTGTGCAACCATCAGCAACAGCAGCAGGTGCTCCCTCTGCATCCTCAGAAGGAGCAAAGGAGACGACACCGGCTACCGGTAGCTCAGGTACTCCTTCTGCATCCTCAGAAGGAGCAAAGGAGGTGACACCAGATATTGGTAGCTCAGATACTCCCTCTGCATCCTCAGGAGCAGCAAAGGATATGACACCGGTTCCCGATAGCTCAGGCTCTCCAGTGCTTTCTGTGTCAATTGGATCTCTTGTTGCAGGCCTGATGATTATGTTAATCTCTGGCTACTGAGTTAATAATTACTACAAATATGTTTGATGGTTAGTTTGTTCTTGGGGATTATACTCTCTTTGTTTATTACTTTCCCTTCTGTTCTATAATTATTCCGACAACGTGTAAAAAAGCATGTTTTATACCTCCAGGCTCCAATTGTATGGTGTCACGTCATTATTTGTAAATCGTTTTCATTTGTGAATCTGGACCTTGATGCACTGTATTGCTTCCATTCTTTGTTTGTTTTTTCCCCTCTTCTCTTTTCTCTCTTCTCAATATTCTCTCCTCACACCGCCACAGTAAAATCGTTTTTCACCGTTGGGGGGTTACTGATTGTATGGTGGTAGTCACTAACATGCCATAACAAAAAGTCAAAAATGATGAGCATGCAAATTCTAGATTACATTTTGAGTTCTTTTCCATCCTCATGTTTGTTTATATAAATATACTAGTTAAACCACGTGCGTTGCACGTGGTTTAATAATTGATAAATCATATATTCCACATATGCGTATTTTTCATTTTCATAAATTTTAATTAATTAATCATCAAAATTTAGTCATTTAGTTTACGGAGATTTGAAATAATTAATCTCATTGAACGAACAAAATTTTTTTTTAAATTATTATACAATTATGGTTATCCTCAATAATGAAGGAAGGTTATCAATTTTCTTATTTGAATTTACTAAAAAAACTACAGGGCTATTAAGAACGAAAGTTAAACATTAATCAATTAAAAAAGTTATCGATTTCTGATGCAAAAAAAAAAAAATGAATAAGATTATCAATTTCCTCATCAAATGTTCATTAAAAAGCTATTTAAGTTATCAAAGGTTTTTGAATGTTATCAATAAATTCAGTAATTAACCTTATACTGTTAGTAATTTTAGTAGCCTTTTATCAATAATGTCATTTGCCAATGTTCTTCTTTAAGGTTGTTAAAAAAGTTTTAAAGGTTATAAACATTTTTATAGTATAAGGTAATTTAGTAACCTAACATCTTTAATAAATTTAGTAGCATTTTATCAATTTAATGAGAAGTATAATTTTCATATCTAAGATTAGTAAAAAAAGTTGCGAAGATTATAAAAAAAAAAAGAAGAAGCTATAGTCCTATCAACAAATTCAGTAACCTTATGTTTTTATTACTTTTAATAATTTTCGTCAATTATGAATGTTATTAATCTTGTAATCTAAAATTACTAAAAAAATTATAAAAGGTATTAAAATAGCTATAATGCTCTCTACAAATCTAATTGCGCTCTTGGATGATTTTAGTAACTTTTTATATATAAAAAAAAGGTTATGAATCTTGTTACTTAAAACTATTTAAGATTATATCAAAATAACTATAATGTTCGCTTCAAATAAGATTTGAATGCTACTACTATATTCTAACTTGTACAAAAAAAATCACTTAATCCTAATTAATCCATAATGGGGAGGGAATAATAAATACTTTTAAGGTTGTTTCCTTCCTCTTTTCATCTTATTTTCTTTCTATTCTAAACCCTTTTTTGAAGAACTTCTCACCAATATTCATGATACGTAGGAAAATTTATTGGTTTAACAATTGAAACTTATCTAAAATTTCAAACTATGAAGCTCTTGAAATGGATGAGAATCAGCTTTTTATTTTTAATTGAATGCAGCAAGTATCGTTTTTGGAATATAGAAAGCTCGATTTTTCTTTCTTCTTCTAGTTTTGGATTTCATATTCTTTTGCAAAATTAATTTGTTTTCACCTCAAATTAAATCTTTCGAAATTTTTTAACATCAATTAAGGCAAAGTTGTAAAGAAACTTACAATATTTTTTCTTGATTTTATGTTACATCTATTGCATTTTATTATTACTTTTATGTTTAATTAGATAAATTTAGTTAGAATTAATCCAGTGTTGTTACATAGATAGTATTATTAATCAAATATCAAGTGACATGTTCTTTATTAGATGCATAAAAAAACGTTTTCGGACCAAGGCTTATCGAGTGACATGTTTTTTTATTAGATGCCTAAAAAAGACGTTTTAGGACCGAGGCATGATGCTATCAACAAATTTAACAACCTTAATTATATTCTTAATTGATATCTTACATCTTTAGTAAGTACTTAATACTGATTTTCTTACATAAGTAACCCAAAAAAAACCTTTAGAGGTTATTAAAAAGGCTACTATGCTATCAATAAAAATTAAGAAACCTTAAATCCTTAGTAACTTAAGTAATAAGATAGTTATCAATTCTCTTACCTAAAATTACTAAAAAAACCTGTATTGGTTATCCAAATTCCAAAAAGGTATTTTACAGTCTACTATTTTTAATAAGCTTACATTATTAGTAATATTGGTCGTTGATTAATTTTCTTATCTAAGATTACTTAATTAAAAGGTTATAAAAGTTATGAAAACATTATAGTACTATCTAGATTCAAATAATCTTACATCCTTATTAATTTTAGTAACTTTTTATGATCAATAATAAAGGTTACCAATTTAATTACTTAAGTAATCTACTAAAAGGCTAAAAAAAAGTTATTAAAATTGTATTTACCAATCCTTACATTCTTAATATTTTTTTTGCCGAAAAACATTATAGTACTATCTAGATTCAAGTCATCTTACATCCTTATTGAAGACCGGATCGGGGTTGGCATCCTGAGGCTGTAGTTACTGCCATCTCTTTTACTTTCTGGTACTTTTGTAGCAAAAAAAAGTCATCTTTACATCCTTATTAATTTTAGTAACATTTTATGATCAATAATGAAAGTTACCAATTTAATTACTTGAGTAATCTACTAAAAAAGCTATAAAAGTTTTTAAAATTGTATTTATCAATCCTTACATTCTTAATAACATTAGTAAACTTTCATCAATGGTGAAGATTTACCATTTTTTTTTCCTCAAAAGTTACCGAAAAAGCTATAATAATCATAAAAAAATGTATTGTACTATCAACTAATTTAATGACCTTACACTATAAAGATACGTACAGTACTGATTTTCTTATCTAAGATTAATTACTTAAAAGGTTATGGAAAACATTATAGTACTATCTAGATTGAAAGAACCTTACATCCTTATTAATTTTAGTAACCTTTTATCATCAATAAACTGTTACAAATTTCATTACTTAAATTTACTAAAAATGCTATAAAAGTTATTAAAATTGTATTTACCAATCCTTATTTTTAATAACATTAGTAAACTTTCATCAACGGTGAATATTTGCCATTTTTTTCTCAAAAGTTACTGAAAAACCTATAATAATCTCAAAAAGAGATATAGTACTATCCACTAATTCAATAACCTTACATCTTTTGTGATTTTGGTTATCATATTTCTTATGACATTTTTTGTAATTTTGATTATCATATTTCTCCAAAATCTCACAATTCAACCAAACATACCTGGACCTATAAGTCAAATTTCCATATAAGGTAATAACTTATATCTAAACTTAATGCAACATCAGGAAGTATAGAATTAGGTGTACAAAATTGGTTCCTAGTTACTAATTCATATGTCCTTCCTTTTTTTTTTCGGGTGATAGAGAAATAATTTATATACTATATATGCATATCTTTGGCAAGTTGAAGTAAAATTAAAATTGATATCTCGCTATAACTCTACCAAATTAATGAATGATCAATGTGATCTAAAATAACATAGCAAAAAGGTAATGATCTTATTTAAGGTTAAAAAAAACTATAATGATCATTAAAAAGGCATTATACTACTTTCAACTAATTTTTTTTAGATAAACTTTCAACTAATTTAATAACCTTACATTTTTAGCAATTTTGGTTATCAAATTTCTCATTTATGCTTACTAATTAGAAAGCTAAACTATAGTATTAAATCAAGAAATGTAGCAACCTTACATGCTTAATAATTTTATCGATGATGAATGTTATTAATTTTTTAAGTCTAAGATTACTAACAAAGTTGTAGTG
>AWUE01021909.1:0-14717 GCA_001974825.2 Corchorus olitorius
CAGTATTCATGAGCTATTAAGTGGGGCAAGTTAAATCTTAGAGGTGAGTTAAATTTCTTGAAGCTTCATGGCTAAAGTGTTGCTTTTAATTTGGAAATTAATGTAATTTCATGGAATGGAGGTTGGATATCTACTTTGGAAAGCTTGGAACTTGGAAGTGGGAGGAAAACAACAATGGAGCTAACAATTGGAATTTTTTGGTAAGTGAGATTTAAGTTTTTTACTTGATGGGATTCTTTAATTTCTCGTAAAGTTGGTGTTTTGTAGTTTGGGATTGATTGTAGATGTGCTAAAGAGTGTTTAAAAGTGGAAAATGGTAAAAGAAATTGTTGAAATTGGAGTGGAATGGCCAAAAATAATTTTTATTGGCTTGCCGGAATCTGTAAGTTTAAGATTCCGGTGGGTATTACGGCTACCGGAAGGAGAGGGAGAAGAAGAAGAAGAAAAAAAAGTTGGGGCCATTGGCTGGCCCAAGCGCATGGCCCAAGCCGCTGGCCTGGGGCTGGCTTGCTGGCTGGCTAGCTGTTGGGCTAGCCCAGACCCAACACAAAAAAAAAAGAGAAAAGAAAATGAATGAAAAGGGCCCAAGCCCAATTGAAATTAAAGGATAGGAAAAGAGGAGGAAATAAAAGATGAAAAAGGAAAAAAAGAAATAAGAAAAATTAAATAGAAATTTTGGAATAAAGGATTTGGTCAAATATATTGAAAAGTGAAAGTACTATTTTACCCTTGGACGGGTAGAATAAAATTACTAAATCGCCCTTAAGATACTAAATTACGAAATTAACTTTTTAAGAGGAATTTAAAGAATTCGACAACATCGACTGTGTTAATATGTCCGAATAATTCTCGTACCACTCTGTAATGTTCGTAGGAATATAAATTACCGTAATACCCTTGAGTGGGTAAATTACCTTGTTACCCCTAATTAATAAAAGTGTACTAATCTATTCCGTTGAGTTGCAATTTCGAATCCGACCGACTAGGGTCAACAACTATGACACGTAAGGAATTTGACCGTATTCTAAGAAAGTAAAATTACCGAAATACCCTTGATAGGCAAATTTACTATTGTGCCCCTAAGAGCGAGATACATGTAATTAAATTTTTAGATCGCATATTCAAGATTGGAAGCTACCGTAGAGACCCTTTTAGGTATAATACTGTGCTACCCTCGACTTATCAAAATTACCATTATGTCCTTTAGTCATCAAATTTACCAAATTACCCCTAGGGTAGAAATGAGAGAATTCGATTATGTAGCTCACATTAATAAATACGCATGTACGTTGTGGAACCTACGATAAGTCCAAATGACCATTTTACCCTTGAATGTATAAAATTACAATTTTGCCCCTAAAGGCCAGGTTTGATCAAATAAGCTCTAGAAAGTGTATTTGGAATCTGAAACTTGTACTAGAACCTTATAGGACATAAATTGACGCGCAAACTCTTCGATATTAGATCGTGGGTCAGAGTTGTGTGTTTCTTGTGATTTATTCTATTGTATTTGACTGTTTTTGGTATTTTCGTTGATTATCTATGTTTTATTCTGGTTTATTGCTTTGATTACGATTCAGGTTTTAATAATTTTCTTGTGTTGGACGTACTTCTCAGTCGGACGGTTGAGGTGCTGATCGAGACATCGGCTAGGTTCACAGTGGATTGACTTTGGGGGTGTACGAGTCCCCTGAACTGTGAGTGGGATGTCCTCAATGGAGAATCCGTTGAGGAACTATTTTATTATTGTTTTATTAAATTGTTTTATAAATGTTTTTAAATAAATTGTTTTGGGTGCATGAGCGGTCTTTGAAAATGGTTTTGAACCGTTGGTAAGCATAAGGGGACTCGTGGACTGGACGCAATCCAGGGAGTACGTGTGGCTGATTTGGTGGGTTACTAGCTAGTAGTTAGACTTGATTGGCGAACCATGAGTTGAGTTTGGATCCACTTGGTTCGTCGCTCCAGGCCCGACACGCCATATTAATATACCGGTTCGACGTGTGCATGGGGGAGCTAAACTGGGTGTGCTGCGGCCACCACGCAGTGCCGGACCCAGGCCAACGTCAGGGGAACGGGCTTGTTGTTGGGAAAGTAAAAAAAAAATGATGACATTTTTTTTACTGATTATTTGATGAGGATGATTATAATAAAATGCCCCTGACGGTTCCGGAGGTTGACTCGGGCCAAGGTCACTTCGGATATGTTTTGATGGCATCCCCTGGTTTTAAATCGAGAATTGGATTTATATACATGGTTTCGTATCACTGATCGGTTCTATTAAAATTGTTATTTTTCTTGAACTGTTTTGGTTGTGAGTGCACCCCACCCTCTTCTGGTTCTCTTTTGAGGGTGGCTCATTCACGGGGTACATTCGTGTACTCACCCCTCGATTACTTGCTGTGTTTTCAGGGTAATCAGGACTCTGCGTTTCCTTTGGCGATCGAGTCGGTGGCGTAGGCTGTATTCACTGCTCTTAGAGGTACTTCTCACTACATAACGGGTCCCACTGGCATTATCTCTTTTCATTGTCAACATCGTGCCTTTTTCTTGTCTATTGATTTATTATTTCGATTTGACTTTGTTTTCGATTGACGAAATATTTTTATTGCTATTGTCGGTTTTGACGAATCCGCATTTACTTTGATTTGAAAACTTCAGTATTTAAAATTTTTACTTAATTCAAGTTTTCTTAATTTTTGATCTGATATTGACGCTTCGTGTTGCTTTGGAATGCATGACCGGCCGGCACATGTTTCGAGGTGACACGGCGGTTGTCCGTGCTCGACTTTCGCGTCGGGGCGTGACAACTTTATTGGTATCAGAGCATCTGGTTGTTATCATTGTTTCATAAGTCCAGTGGGCCTGTAGTGAGTTTAGGATAAGTTCTGGACACATAGGTGTCAATCTGCCTTTTAAGTTTACGTTTTGTTTTAAGATCAAAATGTTTGGTTTACCTTGTTTTTAATACTAACATCGTGTCTCTTCAAATGATTTTACTTTTAATCCAAAGCTCCGTGTCTCTTCCGCTTATGTCGCCTAAAATTCTAGACTTGTTGCTCTTCTTAGAGATTCATGCCACTAAAAACGTGATCATTTTCGACGAGGACATCCTCATTGCGATTTGACCTCGTTAAGAGATCAAAATGAGGAATGTAAAATTCTTGGACCATTTATTCTCTATGCAACCGCTGATATGAGAATACTCACAACTTTTTGTTGAGTGAGAACCTTTGTGCCAATTGATGACAAAACTGTTTAATAGCTGCATCACTATTCCCAGTTATTTTGAGGTCATCCACATACACCAAGAAGTATAGCAAGACTGAATCTTTAGCATAAACGAATAAACATGCATCGGAAACTGAGTTGGAAAAGCCATAGTCAAGAATGAATTTGCTCAATTCACGATACCACGCACGGGGTGCCTGTTTGAGGCCATAGATAGCTTTGTTAAGCCGACAAATATGAGAGGGTTTGTCTTGAGCAATGAAGCCGGGTGGTTGTGACATATATACCTCGTCTGAGAGACTGCCTTGGAGGAAGGCATTATTAACATTAAGTTGGCGAAGTGGCCAGCCTTTTGAAAGAGCAATACACATAACAATTCTGATTGTAGTTGGTTTAACAACCGGGCTGAAGGTGTCATGGTAATCAACACCTGGTCGTTGGTGGAACCCCTTAGCAACCAAGCGTGCTTTGTACCTGTCAATACTGCCATCCGGTTTCCTTTTGATGCGAAAAATCCATCTACAGCCAACCACATTCTGATTTGAGGTGGGAGGAACTAGATCCCAAGTATGATTTCTCACCATTGCATCGATCTCATCTGTCATGGCCTGTTTCCTGTGATCACTTTGCATAGCCTGTCTAACACTTGTTGGTTCAAGAAAATCTGGTAGAGGATGATTAGTAACATGAAAAGCCTTTTTGGGTTTAAAAATATTGTTTTGTGAATGAGTAACCATTGTGTGTCCGAGAAAGTGGTTGTGAGTGGGAAACATTTTGGACAGAGGTTGAAAGTGAGGATGGTTTGAAGATCTTAATTTTTATTAATCTGATGTAGTGTATATATACAAATACAAGATACAAACTGATCTCAGTATATCTATACAAGATTTAAGTTTTGAAATTTGAACAAAGATTGGTTATTTGAGTTTTGAAACTTGGCTAACTAAATCTGTTAGGATTTCTGTTTTGATTGAATATGCTTTATAAAGTACATAAAGATTGTTAAGAAATATTAGACCATTTGAGGCATGTACTTATCGACGAAGTTCTTGCGAAGTGGAACTGATAGGTCCTTAGAAAATAACATTCCATCCGACGTGAATTAGGGAAAAAAGGGCAAAATGCAATGGAAAAAGTCCACATCAAGCAGCTATTTATGAGAGGTACATAATCCAATTATTTATGAGAGGCAACGACTATAATGAGAACTCTGCCGTGAAAAGTTCATATTCAATTTGGTCTAATTAAAAGGTTTAGACTCGATTTGAGCTTTTCGCTAAAGGTTTTTAAACTAAAACCTTAGACAATTAATCAATTTAAGCCAAATTGTTTTAATTGCTCTTAATTAGACCCAAAGATCACAACATATTTGATATATACTAGGAAAATTACCCGCGCTTTGCGACGGGAGCTGGATCGCATAGTTTCATGAGACAGGAGAAATAAAAAGTACGTAGATAATTTTTTCTTTGGATGTAATCGCAAGCATACTCCTTGACCTTTGATCCCTTTTAAATTTAGTCCTTCTCTATTTCCTTTAATTCTTTAATACTAATCCAATATCGATTCTATAAGCAAACCAAACCATAATAATAATTTAACTAAACTATAATTTTGTTTAAATAAATAATTAAGATTAATCATGCCTCAAATCAACCACTCTACAATCCAATTTAACTCCAACCTAACAAAAATTAAATGCTGGAAGGGATTGTGCTCCTTACTGTAACTCATGCTTGGAAGGCTATATCTCTGTGTTGGTTATTGAAGTGATAGTCCCTTATATTTTTGCAGGTTATTGATCTTTCCAGAGTATCACAAGAGCTTGCCTACCTGGCCAATGATGCAGACCTAGTTATTCTGGAGGGCATGGTAGGTTTCTCATAGTCCACCATTTTACTGAAGTTATAAACAGTAGGTTAATTTCTAGTTGGAAATTTTTCTGATAGTTTATGTGGTTAATTTTTATTACTTTGACATGTGACTTGACCAAAACTGAACCACCACTATTTAAATACTCCAGTATGTATAGACTAAACATGTCAAGTGTCAGTTGATTGTACTTCGTTTTTTCGGTTCAAAAGTTCATTTCTGTTTATTATTTGTAAATTGAGCGAGTAACACATTTAGTGATCAGCAAGGACTGTTAATGACTAAAAATCTGTATGGATTGGTTAAGATTAGGTTAAGTTAATTAATAAAAATTTAATTAGGTGTAGTAGGGTGTAATTAAATTAGGATTTGATGATGATTCAAACTTAATTAGGTGACATTATCTCAATAGAATCCTAAAAACACCCTTTTTAGGATGATCCTTATAGAATTTAAACCCCTTTTTTTCCATCATTAATTTGTTCAATTTTAATAAATTTGGGACCAACTCATTCGGCGATATTTATGAAGAAAAAAAATTGTGACAAATTTGGGACCAACTCATTCGGCGATATTTATGAAGAAAAAAAAATTGTGACAAATTTGGGACCAACTCATTCGGCAAAAAAAGTTGGCTACCTAGCCATGGAGGCTAGGTTGCCCTCAGGGTTTATTTTAGTTTGTCCGGGTCTTAGTCCAGTTGTCCAACTCCAATGTTTGGTTCAAGTCCAGTCGAGGAGGTTAAATCCATATCCCAAGTCTAATTCAAGACGGTCCACAGTTCCAGTCAAGGGTACTTAGTAACCAATCCAGTCCAGATGATTAGGTCCATTGTCCAAGTCCAGTTCAGGCGATTAGATCCATTATTCAAGACCGGTCAAGGTATCAGGTCCATCAGTCTAGGTCCAACCAGTTAAGGTAGTTCATGCCACTAACCCTGATCCGAGGGCAAACTTATTAGAAACTTTGTTTAATATAAAAGAGTGAAGCATGTATTGTTTAGTCTATGTGAAATATTTATTTTATTATATCCAATATCCCACATAGACTTTAAGTTTGATAGTGATTTACTTATTAAAAAAAATTCTTAGAGTTTAAAGTTTAATCGTTTGTACTATACAATTTAGCTGATTCCTATAAATTAAGCATATCAAGCAACATTATTTTAGGGTCATATTCTTATATTTGTTCAAGTTTCTCAAGGAGTTCTCTTTTCTTCTCCACAAAGATTTCTTTCATTTGTTTATGAACTAATTAAATCAAAGCATCATTATCTTTATATTTTTCCTCTTTATAGTGAAAGATTGTGGAAAAAGTAAAAAACCAATAAGTACTTATGGAACTTAAAAAATTTGTTAATAAAGTTGTAATTCACAATAATTAGATTATTCGAACCGTGAATGTACGTATCATGGGTGATTTCTTTTATAGTTTTAATTGTCTACAATTTTTATTTTCAATTCAACCGAAGTTGTTATTTTCAATGATATAACACATTAACATAGGGGGATTATAAATTAAAAGAATTAGAACTTCGGTCTTAGTTTTGATTTGGGACTTTGGATAGTACACGGATGAAACATTATTGTTGGGAAGTGAGTCTTTGGATGTATATTCAAAAGACAAAAGTCTTTGTTCCTATTTTACATTACCCAATCTTTTTTTTTTCCCTACTTTACCTTAATGCTTGAATTATTTGATCCAAAATAATTCAAATACATTAAAGTTCCTCAAGTAATCAACCGGATATCTACAATACCAATACCAATTTTGCCTTTTGTTTCTCTATAAGGATTTTATCAACTGTGTTTTTCAATATAGGATACTTCTTTGATTATAGTTTATCTTCTTAAGTAACCATGAATAAGAAATTTGATAATCAAAGTGACCAGCCAAGACTACAAGATTATTGAATTGGTTGATAGTACTATATATTTTATATAATCATTATAGTTTTTGCTTAACCACTGATTAAAAAAATTGGAAACCTTCACCAATATTAATTATGAAAGTTTACTAGCGTTACTAAGCATGTAACATTATTGAATATGTTGATAGCATCATTATTGTTTTGATAACCTTCAAATCTTTTTTAGTAATCTTAATTAGATACGAAAATTAGTAATCTTTATTATTGATAAACAATCATTAAGTACTAATTACTGAGGATGTAAAGTTACTGAATTTATAGGTTTTTTTAAATATAAAATCATATAATGAAATCGGTAACCTTCATTATTGATAAAAATGTTACTTTTTAAGTAACCTTAGATAGAAAACTGATCGGTCGTCAGCAAATCATAAAAATAAAATCCCAACAAAATCCTAACTAAAGCAGATAGGGCAAGTAGGGGTCGAACCCACAGAGAGATAGGTTATTTATCTTTTTCTTAAACCAATCAAATAAATTAAAGAGAATTTTTATAGTGAAATTAAATCTAATTTAACTAAGAATTAAAATTAACTAAGGAAGCAATCAAGAAAATTAATAAAAACAATTGATAAGAAAGCAGTGAATAATCAAGAAAACAATTAATAAAAACCTCCAACATAGAATTAATATCCCTCTTGACAATTATAACATGGATCATTGATATCTAATAATTATGAAATCATAGAATAGCTTGTTGGAATTAAATCCTAAATTACCTCAAGTAGATAAGATTACCGGTTAAAGTTTAAATTATCCCTCTTACTTCTTAACAAATCAATTACCATTTAAGGCTTAAAGATTCACCAAGAAACAAAGCATTAAGAACTAGTAATTTATAAAAGCACAAAGAGCAATTTCTCACTCAACGTCCCCTATCTCTCTTGGAAGGAGGTGCTAATTCTCAACCAATTGCTACAAACAACCAAGCCTGGACTATCAATCCTCGACTTGATCTAGCTAATGCTAACTTAATTTATCAAGAAAGTGCCGGCTCAATCCATCAAAACAAGCAACATAGAATTAAAACAGAGATCAAAGGAATACTCTAACAATTATCATATATAAGCACAAAATTTCACCATTATATAAGTCAAGAGATCAATTAAATTCTACATTGGAGTAAAGAAAAGGATTACTCACTCATGAATTGAGTGAGCATCCAAAGATTAAGAAGAATTACTTAACTTATGGATGGGAAGAGAAGGGGGCGGCGGCACTAGGGCTTTTGCCCTCCAATTCTTTAACAATTCTACCAAACACAATTTATAGATCTACATGTACATCAAAAACCTAGACCTAGGGTGGCTATTTATAGTGGAAATAACCCTTAAGACTCCAACTCTAACTAGGAAAAGACTCTAGTACGGTTTAGGGTCTAACTTGGTGTCCAAGTTGGAGTAAAAGTCTTCCTAGAGTAGAATCCAAGTCAGACTACGATCCTGGAATTTTCTGGATTCAAGCAGGGACTTCGACAGCACTTTTGGGCTTGAAAACGGCAGAATTGGGTCTTGGACTTCAAAGGAAAGTTGTAGATCTCGGAGTTAGCTTTCCAACCAGTACTCATGGGCCTAAAACGGACATCTGAGCAGAAAGTTATAATTTTTCTACCAAGATGGCGCTGAATCCTAATCCTGTTAGGACTAGAAGCGGAAATAAGCGGGAATTGGATATTTTCTTGGACTTATGCGGCACAAATTGGGTTTTTAATTCCAATTGTGGGTTTATATGGGCTGAGTATTATCCCATATAAAATATCCAAAATTCCAAAGCTTCCGGGCTTAATTCAAGACTTGTCTTCAATCCTTCGCAATTAAAGCTCCAATCTTCAATTCTTGCTCCTTGAAATAATTCTTCAAAGTTTTCAAATCTTCAAATTATCTTCAATGAGTCTTCAAACACGAGTTTCGAATCTCCAAATCTATACTCAAAATTACTATGCTCAAATCTGTGTAAAAAGTCATCAAAATAGTTCTAAAAGAAGTGAAAAATAACAATTTCTCAATTTCACATCACTTAAGAACTCAAAACACAAATATCATCAAAATAGCATATATTTAAGCATAAATAGATCCAAAAACATAGTAAAATAGCCATAAAAATAGGGTTGTTTTTGACTCAATCAAAAACTCAGTAAACAATATTGCTAATAATGTAATGTTCTTAAATTAGTTGGTAAATAATATATTTATAGATAACCATTGCAACATTTTTAGTATATTTAGATTAAAGAATTGGGAAACTTCATTATTCATGAAGGTCACTTACTAAAAAATTAAGTTTACTTAATTTATTGATAGCATTATCGCATTTATAATAACCTTTAAAACTTTTTGACTAACCTTAATTAAGAACATTGGTAACTTTCATTGTTATTGATGAAAACCTACTAAAATTACCAAGGATGTAAGGTATTCATTAAGAATGTAAGGTTGCAAAATTTGCCGATAGCCTTTTTAAAAAAGTTAGATAAAAAAATTGGTGACCAAAAATTAAGGATATAAGGTTACTGTAGATAGCACTATAACCATTTTTGTAGCATTTAGAAATATTTTTGTAACTTTTAAGTAAAAATATTGGTAATATTCAATTTGACCAAAAAAAAAAAGGTTACTACAAAGTTTGTGGAAAGCATTATAGCTATTTTGATAGCTTCTGTAACTTTTTAGCAACTTTAGATTACAAGATTGGAAATTTTCATTAATGAAGATATAGGTTTACTGAATTTGTTCATAGGATCATAGCTTTTTTTATAACTTAATTTTACTTATCTTAGATAAGAAAATTGATAATTCACCTTTTTTTTATGAAAGGCTACTTAATTTACTAAGGATTTAAGGTTGCTGAACTTTTTTTATATAATACTCTTAATTTTTTTTTTTCATAACCCCTTATAGTTTGTTAAAAAATTGTATATATAATATTTTTGGTTATTGAGACATCAAATAAGAGGATTAACACGTGTCATTATTAACAAAATGTTTCTAAAATCACAAAGGGTATAAGATTACTTAATTTTTTGATAATATCATAACTTCTTTGATAACTAAAATAATTTTTTTCTTTTAATATAACTTTTGATAAGAAAACCAATAACCTCTTTTTTTGATGAAATGTACATAATTTTGTTAAGAATTCATATCATTATTAAATTTGTTGATAACATCTTAATTTTTTATAACCTCTACAGTTTTATAATAATTTTATATAAGAAAATTTGTAACTAATATAAGGTTACAAATTAAATTAGCTAATAGCTAGCATCTCAATCTTTTTGTTAATCATTGCAGATTTTTTAATAACCTTGAATAAGAAGATTGGTATAACTGTCTTCATTTAAATGAAAGCTTACAAAACTTTTTTTTTTGCTACTAAGCTTACAAAACTTATCTTTTCTCTAGCCAAAAAAAAAAAAAGCTTACAAAACTTATTAAGCATGTAAGTTTATTGATTTTTTTTTATTATAACACCTCTATAGATGTTTGATAACCTCGAATAAAAGATTTGTTACCATTATTATTGACCAAAGGGAACTGACATTTTGAAGGATGTAATGTTATTGAAACTTTCTTTTTTCGCAAGATATTGAAACTATTGATAAATTATAGCATTTTTGACAATTTGTGTAGCATTTTGTATAACATTATATAGTAAGATTGGTAACTTTCATGGTTGTACTATTACTATTATTACTAAAAATGTAGGTTTATGGAATTTGTTGATAGTATTTAATTATCTACGTATTCAGTTTATTTCACCTATAAGATTGGTTGTAAAAAAAAAGTTGTGTTTTAAATTTTTGTTTTGTAAATGAAGTGGGGAGATTGAAGGAAAAAAAAGGTCATTACCTTCATTATAGATCAACGGGTACTAAATTACATGGGTGTAATGTTATTGAATTACTAAGGATATATGTAAGCTTATTGAATCTGTTATTAGTACTATATTTTTTTTTCAATAAATTTTGATTAGGGATTTAATAATATTTACTATTGAAAAAAAAGTTACTCAAATTATTATGTAAGTTACTGAATTTGTTAATAACCCCTTATAGTTGTTTTTTAAGAACTTTTATAAGTTTTATAATAACTTTAGATTTAGATATGAAAGTTATAGGAACTAATGTAAACTTATAACTTTTTCTTTTTGCTACTAAGTTATAACTTTTATAGTAACTAATGTAAAGTGTAATTATGTTATGTAATTGTGTTTTCTTCAATCTCTTATAATATCTAAAAGGGAAAATTAGTGAACAATATGATGACACCTCATCAAAAGATAATTTAAAAACTATTAGAGGACATAACACTAAATACTTATATTTAATTTTCCTTTTAACATGGAATTTAACCCAAAGAAATCAAGTTTTTTTCATAGAGTTTTTTATTTTCTAAACCTAACAAATTTTGTTTTCTTGAAGTTAATAATTTTAGTTAAGAGAAGTTTAAAAAATGAGTTACACAGATAATTAAGTTAAGTTAGAATTTAAGGGTACATTGTATCAAATTAAGTTAGAATTTCATAAAAATTTGATTTACACAGATAATTAAGGGTGTGTTTGATTGAGTTGTGAGATATATTTTGAGGATTGAAATCGTGAAATTAGCATTGTAGTGTGGGATTAGAATGGCAATATATAATAAGAATAAAACATGTTGAAAATCTTTGGGAAAGCTCAAGGTTCAACAAAAAAAATCATACTACTCCATATACAATACATGTATGATAAAGTTGAAATTAAATAAAAAGAATAAACTGATAAAAATATAAAGCTTTATTTATGAAAAATAAAAATAAAAAGCTTTAGAAATTATTAACATTGAAGTTATAACCTTAATTTTTTTATAACCTCTATAGTTTTTTTAGTGACCTTATTAGACGTGAAAATTCGTAATCAGTGTAAGATTTCAAAATCAGATAATAGCATCTCAAACTTTTTTGTAACCATTGCAGTTTTTTTATTAACTTTAAATAAGAAAATTAGTAAGCTTCTTTATTATTGATGAAAAGTTACAAAACTTACTGAGAGTATGGAAAAATTAGCTCTCAAACTTTGACATAGAAAAAAAAAAGTAGCCTCCAACTTTGACAAAAATAGGACAAAATGGTCATTGAAGGGGCTAAATTGTTCCAAAATTGAGAATTAGAGGGCTTAATTCTCCCAATTGAAAGTTCAAGGGCTATTTTGTCCCTTTTGTGATAGTTCAGGGGCCATTTTGTCACTTAAGTCAATTTTTTGATAACACTAGCTATAATTGTTTTGATAATCTCCATAGTTTTTTAATAACCTTAACCATTGAATATATACCAATAAAAATACATCACTAATATCTCGAGTTTTATTGCATTTTTTATGATAATATTACTAATGTAATATATAAGTTTTCATTATTCAAAATAGAATAATGCACTTAGTATTTATAAAATTTATGAGGTGACAAAGTATTATGTACATATATATATATATTAATAACTAAAAAAGTTTTTTTACCATAACAAATTAAAAAAGTTATTATTATTAGTAAATATAATAAAAAAACACAACTTACAAATAACCAAAATTTAAAATTTTACAAAGAAATATAGTTATTGACAACATTATATTACATCTAAAATAAATATATTAAGTGAGAGGAGATGTCTTTTCATTGGTCACACTTGATGACAAAGACGAACTTTGCTGAACTGACAAAATGCTATAAACAAAAAGATATTTTCATAGACTATTAAGCATATACTATTTATTATATACTTATTTCATTTGGATTTGGAATTTTTTTTTTCTTTTTTGAGTAGTACAAGTGAAATCTCATTACAATCAGAATAAATCTCCATATGCCCAAATATCTAAATAAGAATCCAACCCAAACTAAAAAATTATCTTATTTACCAAACTATCAAACAAATAAACAAATAAATAAACTAAACTCACATTCCATGAGACTTGAACCTAGAACCTTATGGTCCAGGCACGATGCACTCATTAGTTGAACTAACAACTCGAGTTAAATTTGGATCTTTTTTCTTTTATATGATTCATAAAAATTAATTTTTCATGTTATATTACAAATTAATATGCTATTTATTATATTTATATTATTTTAATTCTTATGTTAAATCATTAACATACGTGCAACACACATGCAATTATATATAACTAGAAGAGAAAGCAGTCTTCCTTATGGATGAAAGAGGTATAATACCTATTCTTGGTTGATGATTTGACTTTCAAGTTAACTGTTGAATGATTCTACCTTTTTTCTGGATTTTGTTCCAGCACTTTTTCCCTTTTCACTCGAATATATGCTGAATATTATAGTTATGTAGATGCAAATGCTGGATTTATAATATTTGAAACCTGTACATTCTTCTTTATGTTTTGGAAACTCTCATTTTTTTTTACCCAGCTGAGGATACTTTCAGCGTACATGTTATCTAGCAACTAGCTTGTCAGACAAGATGTGGATAATTTTTGATAAAGAAAACTATTGCTATGCGTTGTTCAACTTCAAATGATAGTCTTGCTTGCTTTGATATTTTTAAACTCTAAATCTGTTTTGGTTGAAGTTGGACTGGCAAAAGAGCCAGAGAAGAAGAAAGAAGAGCGAGTGGGATGCACCATGAAAAAAGGGCTTTTCTCGGTCATGTTTCCAACCACAACAACATATATTTGTTCCAATTCTCTAACCCCCGGGGAAAGTGAAGATGTAAGGGATATTGAACTCATGCGAGCAGAATATGAACGGGTGGTTTAAGGTACAAGTAAGGGAGGATCGACAGAACTCCATTGAAGTGAACAACCATTCTGAGGATTTGGGGAGCGCAGCACCAGTATAGGATCATCAAATTCCTGTTAAATCTTCATCTAAAAAGTCCAAGAAATTTTCATCCAAAGAGTCCAAGAAGAAAGTTTTTCCCAATAACACAGTATGCATCCTTTGTGTCATTTTGTAGAATGGAAATGATGAATGACAATATTGTTAAAGTTTTCTGAAACCCGTTATATTTGTATTGCAACAGGTAGGATTGAGGCGATCAGAAAGACTCCGCAATCGCTCAGTTACCTCTCCACCAAAGAAATGAAGACAGTTGAGATCTTGAGCCATAGCCCATAGCAGAAACAACATCTCTGTTGTTTCAATGCAAAAACTAATGTAGAACTTTACAAAATGTAGGACATCATCAGAGCTTATACCACTACTAAAGCTCTTTCAATAGAATTTTTTTTAAAACATGTATATATGTAACATGTATATATGTATATATATGCACATTGCAACATCTAGACACCTATAATTTCTTCAATTCAGGCCATTACACGTATCATTATTCGGTTGGGTAGGGCAAAAAAAAATGGGACAAAGGATTTTTACGAGGACTAATTTTACTTGCCACTCCATTTTGTTCCACACAATACTTCCTCTTGATGTGTCCATCACATGTTAGGCCACGTGTCTTCTCTTATTTTCTTTTTTCTATTTTTATTCTTTTTCAGTAAGTTTAGCCCTAATTTCACTAAGTTTAGCCCCAAATTAAAATTTTATTGTTATTTTAAGGGTAAATTCCATAATTAATAATTTATTGTTATAGGGTAACTATTTACAAAATATATAACTAATTCACTAAAATTACTTTAAAAAATAAGGGTATAATGGTCGATTCAAAAGTTTTACAAAACTCTTAC
>AWUE01021910.1:0-15638 GCA_001974825.2 Corchorus olitorius
TATATATGATCTCCTTTTTTTTTTAGATTATATAGACTACAAAAACAAAAAACTCGGTTCTTATTTTTGTATTCTATTTTTGTATTGTATCACTTTCACTCCTTTTCCATTTATTCTAATTCTATGTATTTCTTTATTTATTTAAAAAATTATTAATTTATTATTATATTATTAAATTATTCATTTTCATTTCTAAAGGGAGTCAAAAATATATTCTATATTAGCTAGAAATGTAATTAGCTAGAAATGTATTTTTTTTCAATTGAAAATATATATATATATATTTATATAAAGCGAAGTCCTGAGTTTGTATCACGAGTTGACTCGGATACAAACTCAGTTTTTAAAATATTAAAAACCAAAAATAAAAACTACCCATTTGAAAATAAAACCACCAAAAATATATATAATATTTAATTTTTATGGGTGAATTATCATTGGGTGTAATGATGGGTTAAAATTACCCCATAAGTGTAATGAAGTAACATTTTCTTAGGTTTATTGTATTGTTTAACATATTTCCCCATATGTGTAATGAGTTTCCATATGTTTTACCCATTTTAAAATATTTTTCATTTTCATTTATTATTCACTTTATATCCTTTATTTTTTTTTAAAAAAAAGATACTATATATATTTCTGGTAAATGGTGATCATATTCTTTTTTAATTAGTATATAATAATTGTTTTACATGAATTCATTTATAAAAAATAATTTTATACGAAATGAATTTTTTTTCCTAGATGGGAAGAATCTCTATTTTTTGTTTAAAAAAAAGAGAAAGAAAAAGATTTATATATTCATACATGCTATATAAATCGGATTGTACACTGTAACAAAAAAAATGGGAATATATATGAGAGTTTAATTTCACTATTTCATTTTTTTAATTGTTGATTTTCCAATTTTTTAAAATCTTCAAAGGACAAAATAGGTAAAACATATAAAGATGATTACACCAATGGGGAAATATGTTAAACAATACACTGAACCTAAGAAAATGTTACTTCATTGCACTTGTTGGGGTAATTTTAACTCATCATCACACCCAAAGATAATTCCCCAATTTTTATTTATATCATTTTAAAAAAATTACCAATTTAAATGTGTCAAAAAAGAAAACTACTATTGACTATCTTTTTATTTCTACACTCACATAGCGAGTGCCATGGAATCATATATATATATATACAAATTCCAAGAAAACTTCCTTGTGACCTTGCTCAATACTTTCTTCCTTTCCTTCCCATTTACTCATTCAAACCCAAAATTTCATTCAATGAATCATTTTACCTCCATCTGTCAAGCTTAAATTTCAAAAGGGCACAGCAGCCAGCAAAAATTGTCTTGTTCCATGCTTGACGGACTCTTTCTGATCTCCTTTTGCCTTTTGGCAATGACAGCTACATAAAGGCTCAATCATACAATCTTAATTCATCATTTCTTGGGCCTGAGTTTTGCCAACTGCCATGTTTAGGATAAGCAGTTTGCCAATTGAAAGAGACAACCACCATATATAACAAACAAAAGGGTTTTCTTAATTAATAACAATAATTACATTATTATTCAAATTTGCAGCTTAATTGCTTATCTTACTTCTGATAAATTTGCAGAGATGCAAATTTTGGAGTACAGTGGTTTTTCTAAAGGATTAAGAATTAAAAAGATAATGACATTTTAACTACTAATCTACCATTTCTTGAAAACAGAACTGATTTGGCAGCAACATCTTACATATTTTGTGCCCATATCATGATTCCTTGACCAATAATAAAGCTGGTTTATATGTTTTTAAAGTATAATTAGTAAGATATTCATCAATATCTAAGTGAGTAAGTATATGTGAGTTTGTGACTGATTTTTTTATTGATTTTGGTCATTATCTAGTTTCTGAAAATGGATGACACTAATGAAGACGAGCATGCAATTTTGTTGGGTGCTTATGCCATAATGTTGCAAGTCAATAACCTGCTATCCGTGGTTGAACTTATGTTAGAATATCTTATCTATAGGTTTAAACATAGAAGTAGTTTTAAACATAGAAGTAGGAAAAGGAAAAGAAGTATTACTTATACTTACGACAGGCATTGTATTAGGCAGTTGAATCTTGATAGAATGCTTTTTGACTCGGATTTGACACGTGTTGAGAATGTTAGAATGGATAGAGCAGCATTTCACAAATTATGTTATATGCTACAAACTACTGGTAGGCTTGTCCCAACAAGAGGCATGTGTTTGGAGGAAATGGTGGGAACTTTTCTATACATTTTGTCACACCATGTTAAGAATATGATAGCTAGAAAGGACTTGGTTAGAAGTGGCGAGACAATTAGTATGTAATACCATACAATATTTTTTTAGTTTAGAAATTAAACCTAAGAAGTAAAAGGGGAGAGGAAGTAAGGATCAATTTAAGTTAAAAGAAAAGTCTTGGGACCAAATTGAGAAGCTTTACAAAGGCATGAGGACTAGAGTACAATTTAGACATGTACTTTGAAATAAAAGAACTCACCTCCCTTCTTCTTGAACGTTTTCTGTAATGTTCTATTCTCTCTCACCAAAGCTCTCTCTTTCTCTCTCTACAATTCCTTCCTCAATTTAAAAGAAAACCTACATGCAATTATCACATGTTCTTCCTCTTTTCAAATTCTCTCCAATCTAGCTTTTATTTTCGAATTTCAATGGTTATTTGGGGTCAATCCAAATTCAAGTGAGGTAATTGAATATTTTTTCTTTTATAGAAAAATCTTCATATTTGGGAGTTGTTATGAAGATGGATTTTAATTTGTTTATATTTTGGAGGTTGGAAACTAGCATTGGTGAAGCTTGGAACCTTGAATTTGGAGAAAGAAGAAAGTTCATGGTTTGGGTAAGTTAAGTTTAAATTTGGTGAAGGAATTTGATAAATTTCTTGATTAATTTGATGTTTGGAAGCTTGTGTAATGCTTGAATTTAGTAGGAGAGTGTGTTTTGTTGTTAATAATAATGAAATATGGTGGAAAATATTCAAAACAAGTAAGTTTAGGGGCTGCCGGAATCTGGAAAATTCCAGATTCCGGTGAGTTTCCGGCTATAGGAAGAAGAGGTGGAAGAAGAAAGAAAAAAAAAAAGGCCGCTTGGGCCAGGCCAGGCATGGCCCAACGATGGCCAGGCGCGCGGGCCTGAGCTGGCCTAGGCGCGCTAGGCCAGCTGTGGGCCAGCGCAAGGCCTTGGCCCAAGAAAAAAAACAAAAAAAAATGAAATAAAAAAGAATAAGAAAGGAAAAAAAGAAGAAGTGGGCTTTGGCCCAACAAGGAAGAAAGAAAGGAAAAAAATAAAAAGGGGGACTTAGGCCCAATTTGAGATAAAGAAAATAAAAAGAAAGGGAAAAAGGAAAAATAAGAAATTTTTGAAATAATTGGTAAGTGAAGTTACAATTTTACCCTTGGACAGGTAAAATTACTAAATCACCCTTAAAATGTTAAATTACGAAATTTACCCTTTTAAAGTGGAATTCAAATAATTCAACCACATTAGTTGTGATAATTTGTCCGAATAATTTTCGTGCTTCTCCGTAATATTCGTAGGATCATAAATGTCCATTTTACCCTTCGAGTGGGTAAATTACTATTTTATCCTTAATTAGGAAAAGTGTATTAATATATCCTGTTAAGCCACGATTTCGAATTCAATCATATTTATATTGTGGAATGAAGCGGATAAAGTATTGAAATTATCGATAAGCGGTAGAAAGACTACTTTACTAGAAGTAAAAAAAATGACCATATTGCCCTTATGTATTATAAGTGGATAAATTTAACTGGTAGAGCCGCGATTTCGAATCCAACCGACTATTGTCAGCAACTATAATACGTAAGCAATACCATCATATTCTAAGTGGATAAGATTACAGAATTACCCTTGATATGTAAATTTACGATTTTGCCCTTGTTAGGGCGATGCTAGTAATTAGCTTTCAAGATCACACCTTTGGGATTGGAAAGTTACAGTATTGACTCTTTTGTGTAAAATTACTGTGCTACTCTTGATCGATAAAAATTACCATTATGCCCCTTAGTAATCAAATTTACCAAAGTACCCTTAAGGGTAGAATGAGAGAATTTGACTATGTAGTTTACATTAATAAATATGCATGTACGTTGAGGAACCTACGATAAGTCCAAATGACCATTTTACCCTCAAATATGTAAAATTACAACTTTGCCCCTAGAAAAGGGATTCAAAGAATTTGACCCCTTCGGTCATGTAAGGATTTACGAATATGTACGTTGTATCTGTAAAGACATAAAATTACCGTTTTACCCTAAGAATGAGTAAGTTACCATTTTACCCTTAGAAGGTTAAATTTACAGTTTTACCCTTTTAACCTTGTACTTTGAATTAAAGTGTGTAGATTTCGAATATGAGTATCCTAATTGACGATTATGCCCCTGATTGGTAAAATTACGATTTTACCCCTATCATGAAAAATTACAGTTTTGCCCCTAGAGGGTAGATATGATCAAATAAGCTTTAGGAAGTGTATTTGGAGTCTGAAACTCGTATTAGAATCCTGTGGGACATAATTAGACGTGTTAAATTCCTCGATATTAGACCGTGGGTCTGGGTTATGTGTGTCTTCTGATTTTATTCTATATTATTTGACTGATTTGGTTTATATTATCCTGATTTGATTGATTATCTTGGTTTTACTTTGATCTATGGTTTTGGTTTTAATTGTTTTCTTGTGTTGGTGCACTTCTCAATCAGACGGCCGAGGCGCTGATCGAGACACCAGTTAAGCTCACCGTGGACTGACTTTGGGGGTGTACGAGTCCCCTGAACTGTGAGTGGGCTGTCTTCAACGGAGAACCCGTTGAGGAAAATGTTTTATTACTGTTTTTATTTAAATGCTTTATAAAATGTTTTATTACTGATTTTATTTAAATGCTTAATAAAATATTTTAATAAATTATTTTGGGTGCATTAGCGATCATTGAAAATGGTTTTGAATGGTTTGTAAACAAACGGGGACTCGTGGACTGGACGCAGTCCAGGGAGTACGTGTGGCTGATTTGGTGGTTTACTAGCTAGTAGTTAGACCTGATTGGCGAACCATGAGTTGAGTTTGGATCCAAATGGTTCGTCGCTCCAGGCCCGACACGCCATATTTATTTACCGGTTCGGCGTGTGCATGGGAGAGCTAAATTGGGTGTGCTGCGGCCACCACGCAGTACCGGACCCAAGCTAACGTCAGGGGAACGGGCTTGTTTGGAAAAATAAGATAAACTGTATTTTTACTGATTATTTGATGATGGTGAAAATGCCCCTGACGGTTCCGGAGGTTGACTTGGGCCAAGGTCACTCTGGATAGGTTTTAATGGCAGCCCATTTGTTTCATGAAACGATAAATGATTTTATGTGCTCGTTTTGATTGACGATCTGGATTTTATAATTGTTATTTTATGAACTGTTTTGGTTGTGAGTGCACCCGACCCTCTCGGATCCTCTTTTGAGGGTGGTTCACTCACTGAGTACATTCGTGTACTCACCCCTCAAATTCTTGTTGTGCTTTCAGGGTAGCTAGGATCATTGTTTCCTTTGACGTTTGAGTCGGTGGCGTAGGCTGTGATCCCTCCAGTTAGAGGTACTTCTCACTACATGATGGGTCCCATTGGCAGTTGTCTTTGTTCTTGCTATCTCTTGTTCCTCGTTTTTGTCTTAATTCGATTTTTGGTTTTCTCTATTGACTTATGGTTTCAGTTTTAAATGTCGCAATATTTTTACTACCGTATTTGTTTTTAATGTTTCTGTTTTTACTCTGATTTGCAAACTTCAGTATTTCAGATTTATAATCAGTTCATGTTTTCAGTATTTTAACCTGGTATTGACGCTTCGTGGAGCCTTGGTGCACGTGACCGGCCGGCACGTGTTTCGAGGTAACGCGGCGGTTGTCCGTGCTCGACTTCCGGGTCGGGGCGTGACATAGTAGGCATTTCAATTATGTCTTAAATGCTGTCTTGAGGTTACATAAGGAGCTGCTTAAGAAGCTGGAACCTGTACCTCAGAATTCCACGGACTTTCGTTGGAAATGGTTTAAGGTAATCCAGTAATTTATTCTTAAAATGCTTGGTGAATGCTTTTAAGCAATAATTAACTAATTAATGTTTTCATTGTCAACTCTAGATTTGTTTAGGTGCCTTAGATGGGACCTTAATTAAGGTCAATGTTGCTGAAAATGAGAAGCCTAGATACAGGTCAAGGAAGGGAGACATAACAACTAATGTCCTAGGAGTTTGTTCATCCGATTTGCAATTCGTGTATATCTTACCTGGTTGGAAAGGGTCTACATCAGATTCAAGGGTACTTCGAGATGCTATATCTAGACCTAATGGATTCAAAGTTCCTGAAGGTAATAAGTTATCTAGTGTTTAGAAAATTACTCACTTAAAAGTCATAAGCTAAAATCATTCTCTTGCTCAGGTCATTACTATCTATGTGATGCTGGATATACAAATGCCGAAGGGTTCTTAGTTCCATATAGGGGTCAAAGATACCATCTATCTGAATGGAGACAAAGCCTTCATCCCCAAGCAAAAGAAGAGTTCTTTAATTACAAGCATACAAGTGCACGCAATGTAATCAAAAGATGTTTTGGATTGCTGAAATTGAGGTGGGCAATACTTAGGGATAGATCTTGGTACCCAATTAAGACTCATTGTAGAATTATAAGTGCATGTGCATTGATACATAATCACATTAGAAGGGAGATGTCAAGTGATCCTCTTGAGGTTGCATTGGATGGGAACATTGATGAACCCGACCCTTTGGCTAATGCACCAGCAATTCAGTACATTGAGACGTCAAATGCGTGGACAACTTTTAGAAATAATTAAGCTCAAGAAATGTGGAATGAGTGGCAAGCTTCTAGGCATCATTGATTAATTTTTCATATTGTAATTATCATTTCTGAACATTGGCATCCATGTATTTCCTTTTAGCTTAACACGAACCTGAGTTTAACTTGCACTTTATTTACTCGTGTATGTTTTGGAACTATATCACCTGACATATGAAACTTAATGTATGTTTTGGAACTATATTACCTGTTATATGAACCTTAATGTATGGCTTTTTCTGCTTAGAAAGATGGAAACATGTATTTATATTACCTGGTTTGGTGCTTTTCCATGCTGTCCTGTTGTATACCATTTTGCTGTTGTTTATGTTTTGCGTTTTTAGCTTCTGTTTTAAGCATCAATATGCTGCATTTTTCTGTTTTGGTGTAGCAATTGATTTTTCTGCATTTTTCTGTTCTTTTTTTAGATTCTGTTTTATTTTCTGTTTTCTGCAGTTTCAAGTGTATAATATTCTGGTAAATTCTAGCTTTTTTGGAATTTACCATTTAAAGCTCTTAATTGTTGTATTCCCTTAGCATCTTTTTGGAAAAGGGCCATCTGCCTTGTATGTGATAATAAGCTCATCCTCTAAGTAAATTAGTCCTTACTGATTTGCTTAATCACAAAGTGGTGCAGTTCATATATACTTTCCAGCTTCATAATCCTCTGTCCTTATTGACCATACTTTAGAAGTTAGCTGAGTAATAGGCATTTTGGTTTAGGAACACACACTTCATTTTCTTAGTTAAATATAGGTTAATTTCCTGTTGCAATGGAAGAACAATGATGGACCATTGTCTCGATTAGGTATAGCAAATTCATTGCATTTAAAATAGTTTAAGGTAATTCTGTATCGCTTCACATGTTAATGGGGCTATCAGTGTCATGAAATCCATGAGTAGGGTACCTTCATAAATCTGTATAAATCTGTTAGTTCTTCACATACTTATGGAACAGGAACATGTCAGTTGGCAACACTGATGCCTCTGCTTTTGCCTTCATTAAATGCATGTTCAAGAACAGGTATTTTATACGTGAGAAGTTTGTTTCTTTGAAGAAGAATACAAGAGGAGATATTGTTGCTAAGTTAAGAGGTATACTCTTTTTCTTTTTCTACAAGAAGTATATTTTTTTTTCCATCTTGCATAATTGTTGAATTCTCACATGTTTCTGAAAAGGCCTGATATATGCCATTTTTATACTATCCTCTGTATGTTTCACTAGTACTTTCATTCTTATGCATATTGAATTTGGTTCACACTTTAGAGATACTTGTTCACATTTTTATACTATCCTCTGAAATTGTGATGAATGATATGGGGTAATATATTTGAACTGTAATTGGTATTTTTGTTGTCCAGAATATTGGGAAATCAATGAGAATATGCTGCAATATAAAAAAGACATAACTTACAGAAACTTTTAATTGCTTTACTTTCTCCACTCTATATATGAACATGGTAATAAGAATGTTCAGCCTGTGTCCCCCAAATCAAATCTCCTACCTTGTTATGTATCTTAAAGTTTATATTTCCATTCCATTTCTTGCTTCATTTGGTGACTTTAGTTTTTGCCTTAGATGGAGGATTCAGGGTCTCAACAAAATGGAAGCTCGTCTAAAAGGCACAATTTTCAGTGGACTCCAAGTCTGGATAAGATCCTTGTTGACTGCATGATGGAGCTAGTTAATCGAGGTGGGAAGAAAGACAATGGCTTTGATAGAGGATATCTAATGAGACTCCAACATGTAATGCATGAAAAGGTTCCGGGTTGCACTATCCGGGGTGACCCTAATATCAAATCAAGGCTGGTTATATTCAAAAAGCAATATAGAGAAGTATATGCTATGAGAAATCATGCTTCTGGTTTTGGTTGGAATGATGCAACCAAAACTATTTCTTGTGAAGATTCTGTCTGGAATGATTGGGTTAAAGTAATGCAAATAAAAATAGTTTGTTGTTTAATTAGAATACTTGTTGGTTTATTTTAATCTCGCTATCTTTCATTCATTTATGTAGAGCCACCATCTAGCATCAGGTTTGAGGTAGAAATCTTTTTCGCACTATGATGAGTGGGCTATCTGTTTTGGAAGTGATCAAGCAACTGGAGAAGGAGCTGAGTCCCTAGGTGACACAGTTGAAGCTGCAGACAAGGAGGAGGCAATGAAGCAAAGTAGCCCGAACTCCTACTTTGGTGTGGAAATCAACCTAGATGAAATAAATGAAGATGTTTTTGCTTCCGACAGTAGGCGTTTTGAAGTTTCAAATACTGCTAGCAAAAGGGTAAGACCTCAAAGGGGAGATGAAAGAGGTTCAAATCCAAAAAAAGGGAAGGCTGGAAAGGAAGATGATAAAGCAAAATTTTCAGGCTTGGAGGAGGTCAAAGAGCTCGTTCAAGGAGTAAGGGCTGAAATGAGGGAAGTTTCTACATATTTTGAACACCTCAATACTGCACGCCAAAGCAGAACCACACTTTATCAAATGGTCACCAACATTGAGGGGCTAACAAAGGAGGAGGCAATACACATTTATGGAATCATCTCTGCTGACAAGGGTAATAGTGAATCATTCATGATGATTCTAGATGATGAAGGCAAGTTTATTTACGTCAAGGGAGTGATTTCTGGTATTCTTTAAAAAATGTTTTAAATCTGTCTATGGTAGGTGTATAAGAAACTTTTATTTATTTTAATCTAGTTTGTTTGTCATGGCCATACCTTTGGCTGAATTGGTTAGACAAGTCATGAGTTGTTTATGTTTGAAGACATTTGTAGGATGATTTGAATTTAATTCATTGTTGCTTTCTTAAGAACACCAATAGTGAAACAGGACCATCCTCATTTGGAATTCACCACAATTTGGTGACTTAATTGATAAAGCACATTGTAGTCATATTCTAGAACGTTTTCAAGTTGTAAGCTCATGGTGAATTATGTCATGAATTAATTAGTATATATATACGTGCTGAATTAAACATATTCCAAAATGTTTTTAAGTTGTAAGCTCATTGGTTACAACGTGGTGAATTAAGTCATGGTAATTAGTAAAGGGTGATATAATAAAGTGTGTTGGTAAGCATATACTTAAGAACACCATATCAATTTCTTGTCCATTTATACGCTTCTGGTGCTGTTTGTTTTTCATTAGTTTTGTTTTAGGCTGGATTTTTTAAGTTAGAATGTTTTTAAGTTTTGAATATTTATCAAGGGTATTTTAATAAATTTGACTTTACTTTCAAAGGAAAATATCAATCCAACCAAGCATTTTAAAACACTTTCTTAAGAATTTAATTTAAACTTTAGAGGGTTAAACAAACATGTTAAAGTATACTTTTTTAAGAAAAGATTTCTAGTCCTAGACTTTCTATAGGAAGACTTTCTACCCTTTTACTTTCTATAGAAACTTCCAAACGGGCTCTTAACATTTGTTTTCCAATCAAAATTGATATAAGCATGCAAATTCTGATTATTTGTTGAGTTCTTCTCCATCCTCATGCTTGTTTACATGAATGAGTGCAATCAGGGAGGAAATCTCAACAACAGGATTCTTCTTACATTCTGGTCCTGTACTATTGCCAAACCCCAATAAGGTACTTCATAATGGACATCAAAAATTTTCCTTCTCTGCTAATTGTTTTAATATTTTCCATGAAAGTTGCATTTTCATGCCATCTTTTGGGAATTATTCTCCAATTAGACTAAATAAGACAAAGAAATTCTCTGTTACTCAAATTTATAGTCTTCTAGTTTTATATTTTGATATTGTTGATCTACATAACATAATGCTTACAAATGCATCTCTCCCATGTTATTGTGAATAAATTTCTTAACTTTAAACTTGACAATGCTTACATATTGAAATTTGCAATCTGTCTTTACTTAATAGCCTGAATTCCTTGATGTATGTTGTTTGGCTTTGAGAATTCTATGTGAGTAATACAAAAAGTAATAATTCCAGGCCTTCGCAAGTGGAGAGGATGCTTATTTTATTGCTTCCCAGAACTGGCTCGGTGTTGCTGATGGAGTTGGTCAGTGGTCATTTGAAGGTATTGCTCTTTTTAGATATCCCCTTTTTGCTTTTACGCTGACTAATTCTTTGTATAGCACAAGTTCATGTTTCTTTTTTGTCCTTGCATTTGGAAACTTGGAAAGTAATGCTTCAGCATATATTAATTTCATATAGAATCTCTTGCAGTATACCGAAATGCAGATAAATGTTATCCTAGATTGTGGAATGTCTGGACTTACTTACCGTGAACTGTTTGAGATCATATCAAAGGTGATAAAATTATGATCATTTAGCCTTTTTTCTCCATCTTTTTTTGGGTTGAATCTGATATATTAATTGCTTATTTATCAGTTGAAGGATGAAAATGGTAAGCATCTTGGCACTGATTCTCAAATCCTTTGATTGCCAATTCTGGTAGCCGGTAAGATATAGCTGCTATTTTATTTGCCTAATGTGTTTAGCTCAATAAACAATGTTTATATCGGTTATTTAAGTAATAGTCTCTTCTGTTTTTGCAGGTTATTGATCTTACAAGAGTATCACAAGAGCTTGCCTACCTGGCCAGCGATGCAGACCTAGTTATTTTTGAAGGCATGGTAGGTTTGTGATAGTTCACCACTTTAGGGAAGTTATGACCTACAGGTTTCTGGTTGGGAATTTTCCTTTGTTGGTTTATGTGGTAAACATTTGTTTTTTTTGAAAGGTAGGTTTTATTGTTAAAGCAAGAGTGATTAAGAATCACTATAGAACGAACAAGACCAAGCAACTAATCCAAACAAACATCAACATAAGAAACATCAACACAAAGAACAACAAAAAATCAAACCATCACAAAAAGCTTATCCAAAACCACGACACAAGTCTCACACGGCCACACCCAAACTGCACAGGCAACAGACACAAACTTGAAAAATCAACTCTTCACGTGAATCCTGGAAAGATGCTCAACTGACAGCATACAACTCCATAAAATTACCAATCTCTCAAAAACATGAAAAAAAACTCATCAATGATAACGATTAAAGAACCAGAGACACTAACTCTCTTCCTCCATAGCCATAAATTTTCCTAAGATCACCCTATCATCGCAATCAAAAGAGATGTGATGTACTAAATCTGCAAGTGCACAGAGTCAGTTAAAGTAATAAAATCCTAGAGTATTCCAGGAGTCGAATCCACAGGGAACAAAGAATTTCTATTGTAATTAATTCTATCAAGAGAAGGACAATTAAGAGTGATCAAGCAATTTAAATTAAAACAATTAAATTATAAAAGCAGAGAATAAAATAAGATGTGAAAACAATAATTAAAAGGCTTAGGGCTTCAGGTTTCACCTAATTGGGAAATCAATAATTAACCTATGAATTGGATTGATGCAAAGTTGAAATAGGATTACTCTAAATTACCTATGCGCTCCGTCAAGTCTACAGGAATACCTAATTAATCAAATTTACTATATGTTGATGTAAACCTAATTAACTAGATTCATTAAGAACAAGTAATCAATAATCTATCAAATTAGCCTAAGATTCATGTCTGATCCAGTCTAACCTGTTTGTTTTCCTAGTGCGCAGATTATGCTTCACCCGTCAGTACATGATACGATCCCTATGATAAACTATATGATGGCCAGACATATAATTTGTATGAAGAACAAGAAAAACAAATCCAACTTAAAAAGATCAATTCAAAACATAAAATTAAATATTAATCCCTAATTGGCTACACCTTAACCCTAATTAGGGATTTAGCTACTCATGCTCATGAATAAAAACACAAGAATAATTTATTAAAGAGCATAAACATAAAAGAATAGAGAAAAGAAATCTTAGACTGGATCTCCAAGGAAATCTTCTCTCCAACAAGGAAATAGTTTTTGATGAGCAAAAGGTCTCCAAAATAATCCTAAAAGTCTGTATTTATAGGGATACAAAACGTCCTAAACTAGTTTGGAGTAATCATGGGCAAAATCAGAAAATAGGGAAAAATATTAAGAATTTCCGTCAGGCACAACCGGGGGCCCGATTGGGGGTCAAGTGGGCTCCCGGTTAGGACAGTGAGTTATCGCAATTTGGAGGTTTCAACCGGGCCCCTAGTTGAGGGGTAATCGGGCTCCCAGTTCGGACAGCATGAGGTGATCGAGTCGTTGAGCAATCACAAAATAAATCCCCACAAACCAATAACTAATAGCTAGGGCAAGTAGGGGTTGAATCCCACAGAGAAGGTGGAAACTAATTAAATCCAAATCACACTAAAGAAAATCTTACCAAAGGGGATTTTTATGGGTTTTTTCGAAATAGGCAAATTAAACTAGAAAACAATAAAATAGAATTAAACTTGAGATTAAGAAAATAGTTTGAGAAAAACAATGAATTAAAAACATACTTCTTCTCCTTTAGGTAATTATTTTGATCTAATAAATCATGGATCATGGACACAAGACATGAATTTGACTTAAATTGCAATCAATTAAGAATCATAAATTACCCCAAATCGATATATAGCCTAAGACGTAGACATCAATTTTCATTGGAATAAAGTAATCCTCTTAACATCTTAAACAACTCCACTTGAATAATTGGTATAGGAGAGGAATACTCAACCCTCCAACATGCTAATAAAAGTTAGTCCGCATCTCGCAAAAACCAATTTCTATTGTTTTCAATCAAGCATCCCCCTGGGAAGAATCATAGAGCAAGCATTAAGATCTATTTTTCCGCATGCATGATAAATCAATACCAAACTCATCTACATCTATTACCATCTCGGCCTATAGATTTCAACAAGGTTTGATAATCCCATTGAACCTAGGACTCCTAGAATTAACAATTGTTACTTGGACCAACATTAGTTTGACTCAAGCCAACTTGAATCTAACTATAGCATTCATAAATCTCAAGATAAGTTGCGCACCAAATCAATCAAAATATGAACACATAAGATGAAACATAGGGATAAGAGACATATTCAAACAGAAAAATCAAATTATTAAGAACAAAAGTCTCACCATAGATTCATTGATCAAAAATACCTAAGGAAAAGAAGTATAAGAGTTTACCTACTCATGGATTGGAAACTTACAACGAAAATAAGAAGAGAAGAAGGAAGCGGCGGCCTCTTCTTCAAAACCGCAAAAACCTAAGTTGTAAAGTTGAGAGAAAATCTATTCTATGTGTCTAGAGTTTCTAGGATAAGAGGGTATATATAGGGGGCTGCCTAGGGTTTAATTTAGAGTTGTAGCTGACTTAAACTAACCCTAGGGACGTTATGGGCTGTTCTTCATATCTTCAAGCTGACCCAAATAGATTATATGAGCTCAATTGATCAAAAACGCAAGTCAGGCCCAAAACAGATTCTGTCCGCGGACTTCAGGGGCATTTTCGTCCATGAAAACGTCAAATCTGGGTTTCGACCAAAACATGAAAGTTTTAGCTCTTGGAGTTAGCTTTCCAACGCATCTTCATACGCCTCATTTGAAGCTCTGGATCAAAAGTTATGGCTGTTTTCCCAAACTGTCGCCAAATCTGGAAAGTATTGAAGTAGCTTCAAGAGGAAGTGACATGGGAGTGTCGACGTTGGCTGCTGGGCGTGCGCGGGACAAGGACCCCGACTCCACCTGGGCGCCCACATGGTTGCCTTGAGCACCCATGTGGTTTGCTTGAGAACCCAGGTGGGCAGTGTCACGACTTCAGCTGGGTGCCCACATGGTTTGTCTGAAGACCCATGTGTTTCGCCTGATCACCCAGATGGGCGATGTCATAGCTCATCACCTTGATATGTCTTCTTGCCTTAAACTTGTCTTTGCTCCTTTGCCTTGAAAACACCAAGAAATCAACTTTATGACTTTGATAATCATAAAATTGACTCTTCAAGCTCTTCAATCACGAACATGATGGCTCCATTCTTCATCCAAATCTTCCTTGGAAAATATTTGTGTCATAAATCATCCAAAAAGGCTCTATAAAGGTACAAAAATGATGATTTTGCACTTTTCTTCTTGTCAACACCTATGAACACAATTATAACCAATATAAGGCATAATCGAGCATAAAACACTCAAAAAGCATATGAAAAAGCTAATAAAAAGGTGTATGATTTTGGTCTGATCATATTTCCCCCACACTTAAGCTTTGCTAGTCCCTAGCAAACTAGTGCTAAAAATCCTAAGAAAACAAAAGTTAGTCCTAAACTAAGCAATGTATTGATTCCACTTTCGTAGGTGTACGGCGGCACTTAACTCGTGACGCAAGCCATTTCAGCCTAAGACTGATAGAGGTACTTAGGAGGTGTGATGTCACCTGAGGGTTTTCTTAACTAGAAAGACACCCACAAACATTATGAAAACATTGACTAGAAACATCAAACTTTAGAAAACAGAGTACTTATAACAAATTAAGAATTTAATCTACATTTTCTAATCAAATGCAATATACGTTAGTAAAAATACAAAGACCATAAAATTCAAATCGACTATGCACAAAATCACTCCAATCAATAATGTAAGTTCTAAGATCAACATACCTTTGATGATTTTGTCAAGGAAAGCTTACCATAAGCTTGTATTTACATCTATTTCCAAAGAAAAAGTAATATCATGGATATTCATCAAAAATTAGAATGGGTTTAAAAAGGGTGACTATATTTTAAGAAAGCAAGGTTACTAACCTTAGAAGTGTTCATGATTTAGGGGTTACTAACTCCCTTTTTCTTTCTTTTGAGGTTACTAACACTCATTGTTTTCAGAGGGACAAT
>AWUE01021913.1:0-23309 GCA_001974825.2 Corchorus olitorius
AAAAAAAATAATTCCGTTCTCCTCTCTCGTCCGAAATCTCAATTCCAATTTCCCAAATCTGATGCTCCCAAAACTACCAAAAACTGAAAACAAAAACTACTTTTTGCCTTATGCGGCTCAAATATAAATATCCAATCCTAATCTTAAGTTTTTGGCCATATTACAACTTTGCCATTAATTTTAAAAACAATTGAAGAGGTATGGGTCATCTTCTTATCTTCCAAAGCCCAAATCACCTTAATTCTGGCCCAAATTGTTCAGCCCATTTAAATGTAATTTGCAACCTTGTTTCCAATCATGTTTCGACCCAGAGAAGGTTGAGTTTGACCCCGATGAAGGTCGAAACAGGAAAAATTCCTTCTTGCTCTTGGTGAATCTCGCCCCTACTGCGAAGGTTGATTTCGACCCGCTCCTAGTTGACGCAGGACACCTACTTCCTTGCTCCTTTATGTTCCTTTTGCTTCCAATTCTTCTTTAAAGTACCTAAAACATATAAGTGAACAACTAAGTAGCAAATCAACTCAAAAAGTCATAAAACACCATTATAATGACATGAAAAAGATAGGAAATTATGAACTCAACAGTGGCCATTTCCCACGCCATTTCCACGAACATGTGGTGGCACACAGACACCAACTTCAGCCTGGTTCACCTCATTGACATTATCCGCAACTTCCTCAATGGGAGGAATGGGATCTTGCCTCTCAAGGACGTTATCAACCCCAAGTAGGGGAGGTGGGACTTCCACATCGTCCATAGCAACATTGACACCTCCTTGGGCAGGAAGTACAATTTCTCTCGGGTATTGCCGAATTTGCTGTTGATCTGACATCGACATTTGGTTTTGCCCCCCGAGTGGTGGGAGTCTTCCCAAGACTTGCCTGAGAGTGTCTTCTGTCTGAGTACGTTGATCTTCAATCTTTCGCTCTAGATCTGTTTTTAGATCTCGCATCATGGCTTGATTAGCCGCATGATCTGTTTTTAGATCTTGCATCATGGCTTAGAGGTTAGCCATAACTGCAGACATTTGTTGAGCTTCTGGAAGGTCAGCATGCTCCTTTTCATTCTCATGCCCATGTAAGGCCATGCTATGGGAAGATTCAACTTTCTTTCCAGCTTCTTTCGGAGGCATATCAATAACCGTGAAAGTGAAATCACAAAGTATAAGAAAAGTAAATAAAAACCAAAGTATGTAAAAGAGACTTGTAAACAACCTGATAAATATGCATCAAGTAAGAAGTCCTACTTGGTCCCACTGGGCGTGCCAAAATCTCCCTAAGCACACGCGCGGATCGCGGAGAGGGGCGTGCCAGTCAATTTACTCAAATTGACAAAGGAATTAATGCGAGCTTAGAGAGCTTGAAATAAGATTGGATCAGACGATTGTATTTGTGAGATCTGGTTGTAAGTCACACCGAAGTGTCTAATACATGCAACCCAGACTTCTGTATGAGCGTAATCAGGTTTAACAAGTTTGAAAAAAATAACAATGGATTGTTATTGCAAATGAGAAAATTACAAGAGAAGATTGTTAAGACAAGAGTCTTAAAAAGGAGTAGACAAGAGTCTAAGAAAACAAAAAACAAAACAATAACTTTCAAGAGCAAGGAAAAAGAGGAATGTAGTAAGCGTAGAGCTTGAAGTGTTGTGTAGTTTGCGCTGGGCAGGTTGTTGGTCCGGAGATCCTTTTCAACGTTGGAGGTATGTCTGCTTATATAGCCAAGGCTTCCGACAAAATCCCTTCCATTAAGAGATTGTGATTGTCTTCAGTATTTACAAGCAAATTCTCAATACCACTCTAGATAAAAAAAAAAACCTAGGAAATTATGATCAATCAATTGATACATATGTAATTTCCTTGTGAATGTAATTAAGAACTTTCCATGATTTTAATTTGTCTTCACACGCCAACTATTCTAGTGTTAATTTTTACTTGGTGCGGCATATTAATGCTTATTACACATTGTTAGCTTGGTCAAAGATTTTAACCCAAAGCAATCTAGCAAGGCTGAAGCAACATGCGATGCCGCAAATGGCAATAGGATATGGCTTTTCAAATAACCTTGGCTAAAAACAACCAATTATATCTACAAATTGTAAAACCACTTGGTTTATTTTTTAAGCCAACTTGGCTTTTAAGGTGTAGCATTGGTCTTTTCTCACGACCACCATGTGGTCGCATCTCACGACCACTATGTGGCCGAATCCCACGACCACCATGTGGTCGAATCCCACGACCACCATGTGACCGAATCTCACGACCACTATGTGGCCGAATCTCACGCCCACTATGTGGCCGAATCTCATGGACACTATGTGGTCGAATCTCACGACCACTATGTGGCCGTGTGATTTTCCTCCAATTTAATTAATCAAGTAAATATTCATTACTTAATCATGTGGACTTAAAATTATCTTTGGGTTGAAATTGGATTTAGGGTTAAGCAAAAAGCCTTTTTCTAACCAAATGGTCGAAGTCTAATGAAATTTAAGCTTGAATCTCAACCTTTGATCTATTAGGCCTGACCACTTTTACAAGTCTATCCCTAATTGTAAATTAGGGTATAAACAGCTGCAACAACAATTGTCCAGCAATGAAGGTAAGATTGAAAAAATAAGATTTTTTACATCAAAAGAGTTGGAGATGGCGACTAACCATTATAACGAGAATCGAATACTTGGTCAAGGAGGCCAAGGAACTGTTTATAAAGGAATGGTAGCTGATGGACGCATTGTGGCTATAAAGAAGTCTAAACCAATGAAAGTGAAGAAGACAACAAGTCTTGGATGAAAAGCAACAAGTTGAATAATGGGTTAATGAGGTAATGATTTTATCACAAATTTACCATAGAAATGTGGTTAAATTGTTGGGATGTTGCCTGGAGACCCAATTCCCTTTGTTGGTGTATGAGTTTATCCCTAATTAATGGAACACTCTTTCAAATTATACATGATCAGAGTGAAGAATTTCCACTGACATGGGACATGCATTTACGAATCATAATCGAAGTTGCAAATGCTTTGTCTTATTTGCATTCAACTGCTTCTGTTCCAATATATCATCGAGACATAAAGTCAAAGAATATACTATTAGATGATAAGTACAGAGCAAAGGTTACAGATTTCGGAATTTCGAAATCAATTGCACTTGATCAAACTCAATTAACTACTCGAGTACAGGGGACTTTCGGATACTTGGATCCAGAGTATTTTCAGTCAAATCAATTTACAGAAAAGAGCGATGTTTATAGTTTTGGAGTTGCTGTGGCAGAACTTTTAACTGGACAAAAACCTTCCTCTTGCACGCAATCAGATGAAGAACTAAGAAGCCTGGTACCCTTCTTCTTGCTTTCAATGAAGGAGAAATCCTTGTTTGATATTCTTGATCCAAGGGTGAAGCATGATGGTCCACAAGAGGAGATTATAATAGTTATCAAGCTTGCGAAAAGATGCTTGAATCTTATTGGGAAGAAAAGGCCTACAATGAAAAAAGTTGTAATGGTGTTGGAGTGGATTAGAGAGTCAAAACATGATAATTTTGTTCCACATATCAGTGATGCTGACGAGAATTCTGAAGATGACCGGACTGAGCCTTGGACTATTGTTTCTTGTCCAACCACCTCAATATATTTATGTTCAACAATTGTGTAACTTTGTAATTCCTAGTTTCTGATGCTTGTTAAGATTCTCCATCCTTTTTTGGTGTTTTTCTTTCTAATATTAATTGTTCATGTGTTTACTTGAAATCATAGATCTTCTGAATTTGAACTTAAATTTAAGGGAGTATCGTTCCCTCGGACACTAATTAACCACTATTAATCAATAATCAATAATCAAATCAAACTATACCTAACTAATTATCAAAAGACTAAATCAAGCAATTTATCAAGAAGAAAACAATCATTATATATGATGAATGTTAGGGTTCGAGATTTCACCAAAGTAAATATACAAGAGAGTTTTACCGTATTTAAGTTTGGGTGTAGTCTCCGGTGCACTCCTTATGATGCACCACCTTTCAATTGTGGTGCACCAAAATTGAAAGGACAGAGACTACACCTTACGTTTGTGCAAAATAACTCTAAAGTCGGTCTCCAACTGATAAGATCGAATTAAAAGAGTTCTAATTAAAACAGAATTTTCACAACTCCTGCGTAGGACCTGACAAGACCTGTGCATGACTCTTTCTGGATTTTTCTTCAGAATTCCTGACTTGTCATCATCATCTTCATTTTCTACCTCAAAATACCAATCGTCATGCTTTGTCGCACAATTTGCATGGGTAATAATTTGACAATGTGAACAACTGTAACTACCTAGATCTGTATTGACTTCAACCAAACATACTATGCAAATGCAATCCCGATTCTTAAACTTTTCATCTTCAAGGAAGTAAGTGTGAGAAAGGCAATGATCGTCAAGCCACCTGCTTTTGATACGACAAGGTAATGAAGTACATTTTTCATAGACTATTGATCGAGCTAAAATTAACCATATTTTTATGATCATTTTCCTATGCTTTTTGGTATTTATATGTGTGATTTAACCCTATTTTATAAGTATTTATGTTTTTAGGTCTTGAAGACAAGAAAAGTGGAAACTTATAGTTTTTCACTATTTTTGGAACTATTTTGATGACTTTTTACACAAATATGGACTTAGCAATTTGGAGTGAAGATTAGAGGTTCGAAGCTCGTGATTGAAGATTTATTGAAGATAAGTTGAAGAATTGAAGACTATTGAAGAATTATTTCAAGAAGTAAGAACTGAAGATTGGAGCTTTAATTGCGAAGGATTGAAGACAAGCCATGAAGAAGCCCGGAAGCTTTGGATTTTCGGATAATTTATATGGGATAATACTCAACCCATATAAGCCCATAATTGGAGTTAAAATCCCAGTTAATGACGCATAATCCAAGGAGAATATCCAATTCCCGCAAAATCCCGATTCTAGTCCTAACAGGATTAGGATTCAGCGCAGTCTTGGTAAAAAGGCCATAACTTTCTGCTCAGACCTCCATTTTAGGCCCGTGAGTAGGAGTTGGAAAGCTAACTCCGAGATCTACAACTTTCCTCCGAAGTCCAAGACCCAATTCTGCCATCTTCAAGTCCGAAAGTGCCGTCGAAGTTTCTGCATGATTCCAGAATTTTTCAGGATCCTATTTTGACTTGGATTTCACTCTAAGAAGACTTTTAATCCAACTTGGAGACCAAGTTAGCCCTTAAAACGTCTTAGAGTCCTATCCTAATTAGAATTGGAGTCTTTAGGGTTATTTCCACTATAAATAGCCACCTTAGATCTTGGTTTTTATGTATTGTATTCTATTCCCTTTAGAAAATATTGTAAAAGTTGAAGATTTGGAGGAGATAGCCTTGGAGCCGCCGCCCCCCCTCTTTCTCTTCATCCATAGATAAGTTTTCTTCTTATTATTAGGATGCTCACTCAATTCATGAGTGAGTAATCCTTTTCTTTTCTCCAATGTAGAATTTAATTGATCTCTTGACTTATATCATGGTGAGATTTTGTGCTTTTATATGAAAATTGTTAGGGTATTTCTTAATTCTCTGTTTTAATTGTATATTGCTTGTTTTGATGGATTGAAGTCGACACTATCTTGATAAATTAAGTCAACATTAGCTAAATTAAGTCTATAACTAATAATTCAGATTTAATTGTTTGTAGCAATTGGAGAACTAATACTTCCTTCCAAGGGATTTAAGAATCAATAGATAATTAATTGTTTGTTGTGCTTGTTCATAAATTACTAGTTCTTAATGCTTTGTTCTTAACAAATCTCTAAGCCCTAATAAGGAAATTGGTTGTTATGAATAAAAGGGATAAATTAAGCTGGAAATGAGACATTTTATTTAATTTGGTAATTTCGGATTTAATTCCAAACAAGCTATCCAATGTTTTCATAATTTTTAAATATCAATGATCCATGTTATTTTTGTCAAGAGGGATATTAATTCTATGTTGGAGGGTTTTTCTTATTTTTAATTATTTTCTCAATTTATTTACTGCTTTCTGATTGATTGTTTTCTTTAATTCTCTTTATTGCTTTCTTAGTTAATTTTAATTGTTAGTTTGATTAGATTTAATTTCACTATAAAAATCCTCTTTATTTTATTTAATTGCTTTAAGAAAAAGAAGAATATCTAATCTCTCTGTGGATTCGACCCCTACTTGCCCTAGCTATTTTTAGTTAGAAATTGTTGGGATTATTTTTATGATTTGCTGACGACCGATCAATTATGGTCTTGCATGTACAACACATGTTGGCAACCCGATTTCCTTCAAAACCACAAGCATCACAAATGAGTGGAGCTCGTCTCCAAAACAGGGTGAATGGGTGTTGATGACTTTTATGTTCAATGATGGGTGGGGGTGAGGGCGATACATATTCAATGTGAAGAGCTAACTCGCAATGCAGACAACAATATGCCAAACGTCCAAACATGGAGTTTTGGCAAACCTTGCAAGAGAGTGATTTGAACGTGTGAAATTGAAGAATAGGATGCTTGCAGTGGAAAATACGATTGATTTTGGGAGGTAGATCAGCACATTCCTTTGTACTCTGTTCAAGGGCCGGGCTACCTGCCTAAGCCTGTAAGCCCGCCCGATATTTTAAAGGGCTTGGACAAGAATTTTAAGCCCATTAGATGGGCTTGGACAAAAAAAAATCAAGCTCATTTATTAAATGGGCCGAGCTTGGGTATAAGAGCAAAAGCTCAAGTCCGACCCAGGCCCGGCCCGATTAAGGAAATATGCTTCTTTTTAATTTTTAGTTGTTGATATATAATATATATTAAATATAATTTATACGTACACCTTATCATAAATAATAAAAAGATGAGTAATAAATGTAGAAAATCTTATTATCAAGAAGGGTAGTATATTATAGCTAGTATATATATCATATTTTAGGTTTACAATTATATTTATATAATTAATTAATATAGCTTAATTCTTAAAATACTTTTCATTAATAAACTTTTGAATTTATGGTATTAGCTTCAATGATTTCCTTCTCGACAACGGCCGGCTCCTCTCTCCAGTATTTCTCCGGTGGAGATTCTCTCTTGTCTAAACACAAGCTATCCTCCTTGGATTCGCATCCTAAGGATTTTTTTTGTTTCGATTTTGAATGCCTTTTCTGATTTGGATAAGGATTGGTTCGTTCCAATTTTTGATTGTGTCAATCCAGAATTTGAATTTAAATGTCGATTTACCAAAATTATATTCAACGGGAAAATTCTTCATCCTTTACAAATATGGGCAATCTGATTATGGTGGGCTACATTTTCTTTCGATTTCAGTATCCCAAATCTTTACCTATTTTATTCTCTTGCCTTGTCTTGTCAAATGGAGGGTGCTCTGTCTAATATGTCTAGGCTATTAATTCAAAGGGAGGGGGGAGACACTGTGGTGGTTGCTGATCAAGATTGGTTAGGAGGAAACGATGGGTGTTTAGCTTGGTTTCACCTAGTAGGTCGTTTATTTTCCAAACAGAAATCAAATGTTGAGGGTTTGAGGACGGCAATGTTAGTGGCTTGGCGGTTGGAAGGGGCTTTTCTGATAAAGGAGGCAGGTGATAATATTTTTATTTTCCACTTTGAAGATCAAGTGGAGCGAAATCGAATTCTGGTTTCACAGCCATGTTGCTTTAATCGAGCCCTATTGGTTCTAAAGGATTTCGATGGCATTCGAAGTCCAGATGAGTTTCAATTCGATCAGTGCAAATATTGGATGAGGATTTTCGATCTCCCACTTCTAATGATGAATTCAAAGATTGGTGTTTCGGTTGGAGAAGTGATGGGTCCGGTGCTGGAGGTAGATGATACTTGTGGTCGTTTTCTGAGGGTTCGGGTGATATTAAATCTCCAAGCTCCATTGAAGAAAACAACAACAATCTCAACATCTCAAGGTGAGTTTACAATCCGTTTCAAGTATGAAAAAGCACCTGCTTTTTGCAGGGTCTGTGGTTTCTTGATTCATCTGGATTTCGATTGTCTGGTGGGTGTTACAATGCTCAAAATGCAAGGATTCATTGAGAAGCAATTTGACGATAGTATAAGGGCTGAAACTCCTGATTTACAGACTAGACAGATGAGGCTAAGTTCTAGATTGCAAATAGGACTTTCTGGTATGGTGTTTGAAAATCGGGGTTCTCCAAGACAGATGCAGACCGAGTCAGGATCAGGCGTGGGTCGATCAAGAGCCTTCCGCAACCATGTAGACAGTTTGCTGCTCAGGGGTAGGGCGACGGCGCGTGCAGGTGCAAATGCTGATATTTCGTGTGAGATGGTGTCGGGTAAGGGTGTTTCACCTGGTGCGAGAAAATAGGGGGCGTGGGAACATGGATGGGAATCAGTTGGGAGTTGTTACCTCTCCTCCAAGAATTGCGGCGCAACAAGCTATGGGTTCTAAGTTACTGGCTGATTCAGGTGCTGCTCTACAGAAATGGTGTGGAAAGCAGAAGCAAATAGCTAATTTATGCAGCAAATTGAGGGAACGAGTGAGTCCTCTCCTTTAATAATGGGAACTGATTTACAAGGGGCGCAATTGGGCAACAGTACTTTGGGCTTAGGAAGAACAATTCCTGGGATTGGGCCTTTTGGTTCGGGTCCAGCACAAAATGAGAGTACTACTCCACGATTGGGCCTTAATGATCCCAAGCAGCAGCCCTATGATCAACATAATGAGGACTATATTCCTCTTGTAGCAGAATCATATGCTCCTTCAATACCTTTTGTTTTTTGTGCGAACTCCCCACAGCAAGGGAGGCAGAGGAAGTGGAAGAAGACGACAAAGGTGTCCCATAGATATTTTTTTGATGTATTGGGGTCTGATCCGAGATTTAAAATTGGCCAGAAAAGAGGATCAGGTGGTCCCAATTATGACTTCTTCAACACTGGGACTATTAAACGAAGCAAGGAGGGAGATGTTGGTGCAACTAATGGTGGGGATGCGGAAGATCAGCCTGCTGATCATAACTCTACATCGGCCGGGGTGGATGAGAACCACCTCCGCCGGGAACAATGAATCTTCTAGTTTGGAACTGCCGAGGCCTTGGTAGGTCTAAGGCAGTGTTTGCTCTTCATAGTTTAATAAGATGTAATAATTTCCCTAGTATTATTTTCCTTTCTGAAACTAAACGTTCTCTCACGGAGATGGAATAGATTCGTTGTAAAGTAGGATATGATTGTTGTTTTAGTGTTGCTAGTAGTGGTAGGTCGGATGGTTTGGCAATGTTTTAGAATAATGAAGTTTCTGTTTCTGTTGTATCGTATTCGAATTTGCATATGGATGTTAATGTGGGTGATGATGATAATTCTAAATGGCGATTTACTAGTTTTTATGGCTACCCTGAAGTTAATCAACGTCATCAATCTTGGGCCTTGTTAAGATTGCTTGCTTCTCAATTTAATCTCCCATGGCTATGCTCAGGAGATTTTAATGAAATTCTATCGAATGATGAAAAATTGGGTGGCAATCTGAGACCCCAGCGTCAGATGTTAGATTTCAGAGAGGCTATTGATGATAGTAGCTTACAAGAAGTACCAACAAAGGGACCTGTTTTTACATGGTCTCGACGTTTTGAGGAGGGAATGATTTATGAGAAACTAGATTGGGTTTTAGCTAATGCTCCTTTGCTAGATAGATTCTTGTACTCTTATGCTCGTGTTTTAATTCATTCCAAGTCAGATCATGTGCCTCTTTTAATTAATGTATTGGACAAGGTTCCACTGGATTTTATACCAAAGAGGCGATTCTGATTTGAAAGCATGTTGATCAAGCATGAAGACCTGGAGGATGTCATTAAGGCAAATTGGGATCCGGATCCAAGTGTAGACATTGTGCAAGCTATTGATTCATGTAGTCGGGCTTTGCACCTATGGGATCGAACGGTGTTTGGCAATGTCCGATATAAAATCAAATGTAAGCAGAAGGAACTTGAGGATCTTTACATGGATGTGGAGTAGCAGGATGGAAATCATCATATTCAAGAATGTTTAGACGAATTGAATACTCTCTATGATAAAGAATAGGTGATGTGGCGACAAAGATCCAAAATTTCTTGGCTAAAAGAAGGTGACAGAAACTCGAAATATTTTCATTCGATCGCTTCGAACCGAAGACGTAGGAACTCAATAGTGGCAATTCAAGATTCGGAAGGGACATGGCAAAGTGATTGGAGTGTTGTCGAGAACTTAATAAAGGACTATTTTAAAAAAAATTTTACAAGTTCATCACCTGATATTGATCGAGTGCATGCAGTAGCTGGCCTGTTGGATAGAAGGATCTCTCCGGATATGAGCATGAAGTTGGATCGAGCTTTTACAAAAGATGAAATCAAGGGAGCGGTTTTTGATATGGATCCTGATAAAGCATCAGGTCGGTATGTCTCCTTTATTTTTCCAACGTTACTGGCATATTGTAGGAGATAAGGTCTGTAATATGGTATTGTCTTTTCTTAATTCGGGAGCTTCGTTAATGGATATTAATCACACTAATGTTGTGTTGATTCGGAAAGTAGCCAATCCTTCTTCTGTTAAAGATTTTCGTCCTCTAAGTCTTTGTAATGTAATTTTTAAAATTATCTCTAAAGCATTACCGAATAGATTGAAGGAGATTTTACCCCAAATTATTGTTCAGCTTAGAGTGCTTTTGTTCCTAGTCGAATGATATTTGATAGTGCTATTGTGGCGTTTGAATCTGTGCATTTTATGAAGAATAAACACAATGGGGATGAAGGATATATGGCCTTGAAGTTAGACTTAAGCAAGGCTTATGATCGGGTGGAATGGGACTTCCTGGAGTGTGTTATGCGACAAATTGGTTTTTCTACCAAATGGATTTCACTGGTGTTATCTTGTTTGAAATATGTTTCCTACTCGTTTTTTATAAATGGTGATCAAACAGAGGTGATTCATCCAACGAGGGGAATTAGACAAGGGGATCCATTATCACCATATTTGTTTCTTCTCTACATGGAAGGTTTATCATGTCTCTTACAAAATGCCGAGAGGAATGGCTCTATAAGGGGAGTGGCAATTACAAGGACTGCACCGAGAGTTTCACACTTATTTTTTGCGGATGATTGTCTGTTATTTCTACGAGCTTCTTTAGCTGAGTGTGATTCTATTCTAAGTATTTTGAAGGCTTTTGAATTGGCTTCGGGTCAAATGATTAATGTGGACAAATCTGCTGTGTTATTTGGTAGGAATGTAACGGAGCAGCATATGAATTGTATTATGCAGAGACTGGGAGTGCAGAAGATTTTAGCGAAAGACAAGTATTTGGGATGCCAATTATGATTGGCAAATCTAAGAAGTCAGAACTTGAGGTGATTAAGGGTAGGTTGTGGAGGAGAATTCAGAGTTGGGAGGGGAAAATGTTATCTATAGCAGGTCGGGCAGTGTTGATTCAAACGGTTGCACAGGTTATTCCCACTTATCTTATGAGCTGTTTTGAATTTCCAAAGACGTTTGTACAGGATTTGAATCGGATGATAGCTAGATTTTGGTGGGGCGGAAATGAGTCTTAGAGGAAAATACATTGGAAGAGTTGGGATGATTTATGTATTTCAAAGCTTGACGAGGGTTTGGGTTTTCGTGATTTTGAAGCCTTTAATTTAGCTCTGTTTGGCTAAGCAGTGTTGGAGGATTATTCATGATCAAAATTCTCTCTGTTCTCGTGTCTTGAAAGCTAAGTACTTTAACAAGAACACGTTTATGACAGCCAATTTGGGTAGTAATCCCTCGTTCATTTGGAGGAGTTTGCTTGCAGGAAGAGAGGTCATTAAGCTGGGATCTCGATGGATAGTTGGTGATGGCTCGTCGATTGATATTTGGGCTGATAAATGGCTCAACAAGCCTCCTAATTTTCGACCATAGCCGATTCTTGGCACTATTTGCCATCCGAATAAAGTGAGTTCGTTAATGGAGAATGGCCAATGGGATACTGATTTAATTGTTGAATTATTTGAACCTCAAGACGTAAGAAGTGTGCTTAGTATTCCGTTGTCTAAATTTTCCTGTAGAGATACTCTGATTTGGAATGAAACGAATAATGGACATTACACAGTTAAATCGGGGTACCATGTGGCAAGAGTTTTATTGGGAAAGGTACTTCCTTCTTTGGATTGCAGGAATGATTTATGGCGATGGATTTGGGGAGCATCTATTCAACCGAAAATCAAAATTTTCCTTTGGCTTTTATGGCATAATGTTTTGCCAACTAAGATGAATTTGCAGAAGAGGGGAGTTCCAGTCGATGAATTCTGCCCAGTGTGTTCCAGTGTCGAGTCTTCTTTGTTGCATGTGTTCTTTCAATGTCCTTTGAGCTATAAGATTTGGGAAGAGGCATGTCCTTGGCTTTTAGAATGCTTGCAAATTTGGCTGGAGGGTGATAATTTTTGGGGTTCTTTGGTGGAGAAAGCAGCCCAACTGGGGTATTTGGAGTTGGTAGCAACTATGTTATGGTTAATTTGGTTTAACAGAAATAAGGCATTAGATGAGTTTTCAGCTGGTGAAGTATGTTGTGGTTAATTTGGTGGAGTATGTGTGCAAGACTTCACATGCGTTATGTATTGCAGCAGCAAAGTTGGTGACTGATTTTGAAGCTTCGAGGCAGCGGGGTTTGGTTCATATACAAGGAATGCCAATAGGAGATGGTTTCCACTAAATGAGGCTCAGCACAATGTCAATTCTGATGCATCGTTTTCAGCTGACAAGGAGGAAGCAGGTTTGGGGGTGGTAATACGGGATAACATGGCCTGGTAGTAGCATCGGCTGTTGCAAGGATTGGTAATGTCCCAAACCCTCTGTTTGCAGAAGTTCTTGCCATTCGATTTGGTCTGATATTAGCTCGAGTTTTTGACTTAGATTCTTGTCAATTGGAGAGTGATTCTTTGACAGCAATACTTGAAATTAATAGATCAGGCCTTGTCCTTTGGGAGGGGGGAAATCTGATTCATGAAATTAGAGTACTAGGATCTTCTTTCAATTTCTGTTCTTTTAATTATGTAAATAGAAATGCAAATAGATTTGCTCATAACTTAGCAAAATTAAATTGTGAAGTTGGAGCTTATATTGCTTGGTGTGGAGACCCTCTGCACGTTTGTAATCCTGACATTTGAATGAATGAAGTATTGATTTTGCTCAAAAACAATTCTTAAAATAATTATTAAAAAATATTAGACGGGTTTTTGGACGGGTCTTGATCTAAGTATTTGATAAATGGGTCGGGTTTGGACAAACGTTTGAAATCCATTTTATAAACGGGTCGGGCTTGGGCAACACTAATGGCATTAATCTTAAGGCTAGACCCGACCCGGCCATGAACATGTCTATCTGCTACCTACCTCACTTTTTTTTGAGCAAAATGATTAATACATTCATAAAATAAGATCAGGATACAAAAACATCGGAGGGAAGACCCCCGTATCGCACATAGTTAGCAACATCAACATAAGCATGCTTTGCTAATCTATGAGCACATACATTAGCTTCTCTCTTTACATGAACAAAAGAAATTGAATCAAAGAAAGTAGCTAAGTCCCTAATCTCATCCAAAACACAAGCACCTTCCCAAGTAGCAGCATCCAACTTGTTAATTGCTAAAATAGCCATTAGACAATCACTTTCTATTACACAATGTCAAAATCCCTCTTGTCTAGCCATTAAAACACCAAGCCAGATTGCAAACACCTCAGCATACATTGAATCCTTGACAAAATGGATCTTGGCAGCTATACTACACAACACCTCCCCACTAGAAGCACGAGCCACAACAGCCAAGCCCGCTCTATCCTTTGGTTGGCTAAAAGCCGCATTGACATTCACTTTAATACTACCTTCTGCTAGTGGAGTCCATTGCATCACTTGTCTGTGGATAGCAATCCCTTGCAAATTATCTTGCATCCAGCACACCTGTGATACATGAAACTTGATGGTAGCAGCAAGTTTAGAGAAAGATCCACAAGAGGAGTCATAGAGACATCTATTACGATTCCCCCATATACTCCATAGTGTTATAAGAACTCTGTCAAGCGATCCCAATTGAGAAGCCTTAGTAAATAAAGCTTCCCAGAAGGCATCTCCAGCTGCCTATTCATCCAAATAATCAACAATCCGGGGACAAATTATATTCCACACTACTTGACTAAGAGGGCAATTAAAAAACAAGTGGTAAATGGTTTCCACGTTACTGCCACAGACTATACAATTGTCATTGACCTATCCCTCTACTTTGCAGAACTGAGTTAACTGGCAATAGGAAATTGACCAATCGCCAAGCAAAATACTGTACCTTTGGGTATATTTTCGCATTCCAAATAAAGTGCCATATTGAAGATCTCTGTTGTATCGGATAATCCATACGACCAAGGACTTTTCTTGCAACTACATATCTGATCTCACAGAGAACTTCCCCATTGAATCCAAATTCCAAGTCAAAGAATCCCTCTTGCCAATACGAGGGATTGGTAGGCATCGAATTTGGAAGACATCATCCTCAACAAACAATTCCTCCAGTTTCTCTACCTGCCAGCTCTTATTATAAGGATCAATTAAGTCAGATACCCTCAAGTTATCTAAATTACAATTAACAGATTTCACTCTCGATCTATAACTCGGAGCCAAATCTATCGATTTGTCTTTGATAGCCAAAATACACGCCCCATCACCAATTTTCCAACGACAGCCTTCCTCCAACACCTTTCTTCCTTCAAGCAAACTTCTCTATATAAACGAAGGATTTCTGCCTAATTCAGCTTTCATAAAGTAAGCTCCCCAAAAATATTTAGCTTTCAGAATATGATAACACAATGAGTCTGAATTATGGATTAATCTCCAACATTGCTTAGCTAGGAGAGACAAGTTGAACGCCTCGAAATCTCTGAAACCAAGTCCTCCATCCATTTTTGAGACACAAAGATCTTCCCATTTACGCCAATGGATTTTCCTTCGATCATTCTTCTCTTCCCACCAAAAATTGGCAATCATCATATTCAGTTTTTGTAGGAATCCTCTGGGAAACTTAAAACAACTCATAAGATACAGTGGTACTCAACAAACAATTGGTAGGCATACGAGGGATTGGTAGGCATCGAATTTGGAAGCCATCATCTTCAACAAACAATTCCTCCAGTTTCTCTACCTGCCAGCTCTTATTATCAGGATCAATTAAGTCAGATACCCTCAAGTTATCTAAATTACAATTAACAGATTTCACTCTCGGTCTATAACTCGGAGCCAAATCTACCCATTTGTCTTTGATAGCAAAAATACACGCCCCATCACCAATTTTCCAACGACAGCCTTCCTCCAACACATTTCTTCCTTCAAGCAAACTTCTCCATATAAACGAAGGATTTTTGCCTAATTCAGCTTTCATAAAGTGTGCTCCCCAAAAATATTTAGCTTTCAGAATACGATAACACAACGAGTCTGAATTATGGATTAATCTCCAACATTGCTTAGCTAGGAGAGACAAGTTGAACGCCTCGAAATCTCTGAAACCAAGTCCTCCATCCATTTTTGAGACACAAAGATCTTCCCACTTACGCCAATGGATTTTTCCTTCGATCATTCTTCTCCCCCCACCAAAAATTGGCAATCATCATATTCAGTTTTTGTAGGAATCCTCTGGGAAACTTAAAACAACTCATAAGATACAGTGGTACTGCTTGAGCCACTGCCTTAATTAACACCACTTTTCCCGCTATGGACAAAAGCTTACCCTTCCAGCTCTGTAATTTTCCCCAAAATCGATCCTTAATACTCCACAATTCTCTCCTCCGAGATCTACCAACCATTATAGGTAATCTCAAATACTTATCATTTTCAATAACCCGCCCCACTCCTAGTCTCTGCATAATACCGTCTCGCAACTCTTGATGAGTATTCAAACTAAATGACACTGCAGACTTATTTCTATTTATTTGCTGCCCAGATGCCAACGCAAATCTATCCAACACCCCCCTTATAACATCACACTCTGACATTGAAGCTCGTAAAAATAATAAACTATCATCAGCAAAAAATAAATGGGATATCTGTGGGGCATGTCTATTCACCGCTACTCCCTTTATATCACCATTTAACTCCGCATCACGAAGCAAAGCTGAGAATCCCTCCATACAAAACAGAAAAAGGTATGGTGATAATGGATCTCCTTGTCGGATACCTCTAGTTGGAACAATTCTCTCACTCATCTGCCCATTAACCACAATTGAGTAAGAGACCGTCTTTACACACATCATAATCCGAGCAACCCAACTATCTGGAAAGTCCATATGTTGCATTATTTTTTCCAAAAAGAGTCATTTGACTCTATCGTAGGGCTTGCTCAAATCGAATTTTAATGCCATGTGCTTCTTTCGACCCGTTTTTTTGTTCTTCATAAAGTGCACTGTCTCAAAAGCAACCAAGGCATTATCGAAGATCATTCTTTCTGGGACAAATGCACTTTGATTCTCACCTATTAATTTAGGTAATATTCCTTTAAGCTTGTTGGCCAAAGTCTTTGAAATTATTTTAAACACCACGTTACAAAGACTTATAGGCCTGTAATCCTTCGGATATGCAGGTGAAGCTAGTTTTGGCACCAACACTACCCGAGTGTCATTGAAATCCGGTAACGAGCTTCCTTGATTAAGAACAGAAAGAACCATGGAAGTAATATCCTCTCCAACGATAGCCCAGAAGTGTTGATAGAATTTCAGTGTCATCTCACCTGGTCCCGACGCCTTATTAGGATGCGTCGATATCCTTGAGATCAGTCTTCCAGTTCCCTTCACCATCTCGAATCCCAGTTATGGTATTTCGGTTTCTCCTTGCTGAAGCAACCGAATGAAAATACCTTGTATTTCGATCCCCATCCTTTAACCAGAGAGCCTTCGACCGCTGCTTCCACATTACTTCCTCTTTTTTATATAGACAGTCCAATTCCTCCTGGCATTTTTGTAACTCAGCTGCATTCCCTCCCATTTGAGCCAAATTATACATGTTATCAAACTCTCTTTTTTTCTTACTGATAGCTTGTTTCACGTTCCCAAAAATATTCTTATCCCAAACATCTAAATCAACTGCACATCTATGAATTTTGCTTGTTATATCCGACCCTCTTGGATACTCCCTGGCATCGCGCACCACCCCTGCTACTCCCTCATGCATACACCACATATTCTCAAATCGAAAAACTCTTCGATGCCCTTGCTCTACCTCCTGATGACTACTAACCTGAATGAAAATTGGAAGATGATCAGAGATGATTGAAGGAATATCTTGTTCATAGCTAAAACCAAATCTTTCTAACCAGGAACTTGAAACCAAGCACCTGTCTAATCTTTCAAAAACAAACTCTCCATTTATATGCCTCTGCCACGTCATTTTAGGACCTCGAATGGGAATTTCCAACAATTAACATTCATCAATAACCTTTCTAAAGGCTTCCATTAAGTAAGAAAGTCGCAAAGCTCCTCCAATTTTTTCTTTTGATGATACTAACTCATTACAATCACCAACACAAAGCCATGTGATTGAGCCAAAAACAACCCTACTTTTATGGCTATTTTACTATGTTTTTGGATCTATTTATGCTTAAATATATGCTATTTTGATAATATTTGTGTTTTGAGTCCTTAAGAGATGTGAAATTGAGAAATTGTTATTTTTCACTTCTTTTGGAGCTATCTTGATGACTTTTTACACAGATTTGAGCATAGCAATTTTAAGTATAGATTTCGAGATTTGAAGCTCGTGTTTGAAGACTCATTGAAGATAATATGAAGATTTGAAGACTTTGAAGAATTATTTCAAGGAGCAAGAATTGAAGATTGGAGCTTTAATTGCGAAGGATTGAAGACAAGCCATGAATTAAGCCAGGAAGCTTTGGAATTTTGGATATTTTATATGGGATAATACGCAGCCCATATAAGCCCACAATTGGAATTAAAAACCCAATTTGTGCCGCATATGTCCATGAAAATATCCAATTCCCGCTTATTCTCGCTTCTAGTCCTAACAAGAATAGGATTCAACGCCATCTTGGTAGGAAAATCATAACTTTCTGCTCAGATGTTCGTTTTAGGCCCATGAGTACTCGTTGGAATGCTAACTCCGAGATTTACAACTTTACTTTGAAGTCCAAGACCCAATTCTGCAGTTTTTAAACCCAAAAATGCTATCGAAGTCCCTGCTCGAATCCAGAAAATTCCAGGATCCTAGTTTGACTTGGATTCTACTCTAGAAAGACTTTTAATCTAACTTAGAGTCTAAGTTAGACCCAAACCGTCCTAGAGTCTTTTCCTAGTTAGAGTTGGAGTCTTGAGGGTTATTTCCACTATAAATAGCCACCTTAGGTCTAGGTTTTTAGTACACATAGATCTAGAAATTGTAGTTGGTAGAATTGTTGAAGAATTGGAGGACAAACGCCCTAGTGCCGCCGCCCCCTTCTTTTCTCATCCATAAGATAAGTTTTTCTTCTTATTCTTTGGATGCTCACTCAATTCATGAGTGAGTAATCCTTTTCTTTTCTCCAATGTAGAATTTAATTGATCTCTTGACTTATATAATGGTGAGATTTTGTGCTTATATATGATAATTGTTAGAGTATTTCTTTGATCTCTGTTTTAATTCTATGTTGCTTGTTTTGATGGATTGAGCCGGCACTTTCTTGATAAATTAAGTTAACATTAGCTAGATCAAGTCGCGGATTGACGTCCAGGCTTGGTTGTTTGTAGCAATTGGTTGAGAGCGAAAGCTCCTTCCAAGGGAGATAAGGAACGTTGAGTGAGAAATTGCTCTTTGTGCTTGTATAAATTACTAGTTCTTAATGCTTTGATTCCTAGCAAATCTTTAAGGCTTCACGGCTAATTGATTAGTTAGGAGGAAAAAGGGGTAATTTAAGCTTTGACGAGTAATCTTATCTAATCAAGGTGATTTAGGATTTAATTCCAACAAGCTATTCTATGATTTCATAATTATTAGATATCAATGATCCATGTTATAATTGTCAAGAGGGATATTAATTCTATGTTGGAGGTTTTTATTAATTGTTTTCTTGATTATTCACTGCTTTCTTATCAATTGTTTTCTTTAATTTTCTTGATTGCTTCCTTAGTTAATTTTAATTGTTAGTAAAATTAGATTTAATTTCACTATAAAAATTCTCTTTAATTTATTTGATTGGTTTAGGAAAAAGGTAAATAACCTATCTCTCTGTGGGTTCGACCCCTACTTGCCCTATCTGCTTTAGTTAGGATTTTGTTAGGATTTTATTTTTATGATTTGCTGACGACCGATCATAAATTTTGGCTCCGTTGCCGGGGAGATTGTGAATTATTTTTCTTTTTCTTTCTTTTTCTATTTTAATTTGCACTTGATCTTCTTTTGTTTTGAAGGAAAAATTCAATGGAGCAACCACGTTCGTTAAGGGAGCTGAATTTCAATTGTGAGGTGCCGCCTCTATGTATTGATTATCCAGCCATGGATATGACATACCAACTGAAGCCAAGAGTAATCCGTATGTTGCCGACTTTTCGAGGAGAACCTCATGAGAATCCTCATGAGCACCTGCAAAGTTTCTTCATCAAGTGTGCTGCAATCACTGGGATGCCTGAAAAACAAGCTAAGCTTCGAACTTTTCCACTCACTCTTGAAGGAAAAACGAAAAGCTGGTTTGTAAGCTTATCATCGAAATCCATAACTTCGTGGAAGGAATTGGAGACAGCATTCTTGAACAAGTACTTTCCAGAAACAAAGCGAGCTGTTGTCAGAAAACTGTCAACAATCACCTGACGAGAAGTGGCATCAATACTGGGAAAGATACAACGAGATCTGTGCGAGTTGCCCTTATCACAACTTGAGTGAAGCACTTCTAATTCAGAATTTTTATGATGGACTTCTCTGTGAAGATCGATCATATATTGATTCTGCAAGTGGAGGGAGCTTTACACTCAAAACACCTGAAGAAGCAAGGAAGCTGCTCAACACTATGACCGAGAACATTCACCAATTCAGCATAACCAATGAAGCTAACACGACAAAGGAGTCAAAGATATTAGAAATCCGCAAGGAGTTGAAGGAGTTAACTGCTCAATGCGGAAATCTAGCAAAGATGTTTACCGACTTCATGAGTATCCAGCAAGCTTCTATCCAAAATCATTCATATGTACCACAAAGACAAGTGAATGAAAGTACAAGAGGATACAGAATTAAGTCTATGGAGGAAATTCAACCGTGGCAAGCACAAGATATGGAATTATCTGATATTCCATCCCCACCTGCAATTTCACTACCTCCAGCACCTACTTTCTCTGCCGAACTACCACCAGTTGCTATATCCAACATTCAAGAATCCAGAGAAGAGGAGATTCCAGCCAAACCCAAGAAGGAGCAACCAAACTCATCATCAAGAGCTGCTCGACCTAAATCAAAATTTGAAGGGATGAAGGAGATGGAAACCATCTATGGTCCACCAACGTTTTCTCAAAGTTTTGCACAACAACTCAATTTACTTCAGAATTTAGAGGTAAATATTCCTTTGCTTGCTGAAGTTGTAAGAGTGCCCAGGTACGCTTCTTTTCTCAAAGATCTATGCACTGCTAAAATAAAATTTTCTGAAAAATATGCCTGCATGAATGAGAACATATATGCTGCCTATCAGAGAAAATTGCATCATAAAAGTAAAGATTTAGGATCTTTTTCTATTCCTTGTAAAATTGGGAAGGAAAAGATAGAAAAAGCTATGTGTGAATTTGGATCCTCAATTAATATTATGCCTTTTTCTATCTATTCCCAATTGAAAATAGGACATATGATTGAAACTGATCTTACTGTGGAATTTGCTGATATAACTAACATTAAACCTGAAAGTTTAGTTGAGAATGTTTTAGTGCAGATAGGAGATTTTGTTTTTCCTGCAGATTTCTACATTCTAAAGATGAGTGAAGATGATCTTCATCTACCTCACTTGCTGTTGTTGTTAGGAAGACCCTTTCTTTCAACAGCCAGCACGAATTTGGACATGAAAGATGGAAAACTCAGCATGGAATTTGATGGTGAAATTATCGAATTTGACATAAATGAAGCCATGAAAACTCCTGCTGAGATCCATTCTATTTATGCAATCGATGCAGTTGAAGCTTGCTCTGAACAAGTTCAATCACTTCAATATAAAGATGAACTTGAACTAGTTCTTGCAAAGAGCCTAGATGAAGAAGAAATCAAGGAAGCAGAAATCCTTACGCCAAAAGACGTAGCTGAAACCATCAGAGAATTGGAGACATCACTTGCTGTTGAAGAAAAAGCATCAGTCGCCTATATCAGTTTGGAGCCAACGCCAACACCCCTGCCATCCATCATTCAACCGCCTGAAGTCAAGCTGAAACAACAACCTGAAGGCTTGAAATATGTTTTCCTTGGAGACAAAGAGACTCTACCCGTTGTTATTTCAAGTAAATTGAATAATTTACAAGAAGAACAACTCATCAGAGTTTTGAAGGAATACAAGGAAGTCATTGGATGGACTGTAGCTGATATCAAGGGAATAAGTCCTACTGTATGCATGCATAGGATTCGACTTGAAGATGATCCAGCATCTGTTCGACAGCCACAAAGAAGACTCAATCCAAACCTTGCTGAAGTTGTCAAGGAAGAAGTTCTCAAATTACTTGGAGCTGTTCTCATTTATGCTATATCAAATAGTAAATGGGTCAGCCCTGTCCAAGTAGTTCCTAAGAAGTCTGGATTCACCGTCGTGGAAAACAAAGATGGAGACCTAGTTCCTCAAAGATTGCAAAATGGATGGAGAGTATGCATCGACTACAGAAAGCTGAACTCTGCTACAAGGACCACTTTCCATTGCCATTCATTGACCAGATGTTGGAAAGCTTAGCATGCAAAGCCTACTATTGTTTTCTGCATGGGTATTCAGGATACTTCCAGATTCCAATTGCGCCTGAAGACCAAGAGAAGACCACATTTACATGCCCTTTCGGTACGTATGCCTATACAAGAATGCCTTTTGGTTTATGCAATGCACTTGCAACTTTTCAAAGGTGTATGATGAGCATCTTTCAAGATTATGTGGGAGATGAGATGGAAGTATTCATGGACGACTTCACTGTCTATGGAGATAACTTCCATCAATGCCTCCATAATCTAGAACTCATCTTGAAAAGATGCGTCGAAACCAAATTGGTGTTAAATGTCGAGAAGTGCCACTTCATGGTAGAACAAGGTATTGTTCTAGGCCATGCAGTATCCAAAGAAGGGATGAAAGTCGACAAAGCCAAAGTTGATGTTGTTCAGAACTTGCCCTATCCAACATTTGTCAAGGATATTCGGTCATTCTTGGGCCATGCTGGATTCTATAGAATATTCATCAAAGATTTCTCGAAGATTTCAGGACCAATGTGTAGATTACTTCAGAAAGATGTAGAGTTCGAGTTTGGAGATGACTGCAAAGAAGCATTCGACAAATTGAAGACTGCCCTTACCACCACTCCAATTGTGAAGCCACCAGACTTGAAACTACCGTTCGAAATCATGTGTGATGCAAGTGACCTTGCTATTGGAGTTGTTCTGGGTCAGAGAGTAGATAACGTATCTCATGTTATCTACTATGCTTCAAGAACTCTGGATACTGCTCAGAAAAACTACACCACTACGGAGAAAGAAATGCTTGTTGTTGTCTTTGCTTTGGAGAAATTCCGATCATATATCCTGGGATCCAAAGTGATAATCTACTCCGATCATGCTGCATTGAGATATCTAATGGCAAAGAAAAAAGCAAAAGCTACACTCATGCGATGGCTATTGCTCTTTCAAGAATTTGATATCGAAATCAAGGACAAGAAATGAGCAGAAAACGTAGTAGCTGATCATCTAAGCAGAATTGAAGGAAACAAAGAAGAGACTGCAATCAATGAAGCACTACCTTTTGAAGACTTGTTTTCCGTTTCTCAACTTCCATGGTATGCTGATATTGTCAATTTCTTGGTCACTAGACGTTTACCTCCAGATCTTAGTAAAGGAAAGAAGCTGAAGATCATCAGTGATGCCAAATATTATCTTTGGGATGACCCATACTTATGGAGACAAGGTTCCGATCAAGTTATGAGGAGATGCATCCCTGATAATGAAATTCAATCAGTTCTGAAGTTTTGCCACAATGATGAGAGCGGAGGCCACTTTGGACACAAGAAGACAGCAAGGAAAATCTTGGATTGTGGATTCTATTGGCCTAGGATCTTCCAAGATTCTTTCGAATACTGCAAGAATTGTCCACGCTGTCA